>CAEGAF010072213.1:0-11073 GCA_903067075.1 Micropoecilia bifurca | reverse complement strand
CTGATGGAACCTGGAAACGTTTCATGTGAGGAACCCGAACTGGTTCTGGTGGAGACATGAGGCTTCGGTCTCACAGCTGGTCTTAAGGCTTAACTCCATTTTTAATTTCATTTTCTGTGTGGTTTAGAGCTGCTGCAAACGAATATTTTACTAATAGAGTAATCTATTGATAATTCTCACGATTAATCGGGTAATCAGATTAAATAAAACATTGGTAAATCTAACATAACACCTGTGTTACTATCACTTATCAACATCAGTCCAATTTTTCATATTTGAGCTTCCCTACAGTTACTTTTCTGTAGTTTAGAATATTAACCTGTAACATAACAGCTCACATTCTTAGTTAACCTGAAGAAAAATTATACAAAAATCTGAAATTCTATTCAATGTAATAATAAAGAGGCTCACAAAGAGCATATATCCATCTTCTGTCAGTTTGATAGATGAACTCTCACCTTCCCAGACATTTATATCGTTTGTGTTCATGTTAGCGACAGGATTTGACTCCTTTGTTTGTCACACACAGAAACATCTACAGGTCAGTAACACCACCATGAGCTTCGACACCCATTTGTTGAGACCAGAATGATATGAAGTTTATTTTCCGGTATCTTCAGTAAAGCTACGTAAAGCCGCCTGCAGTGTTCAGTCCATCTGCTCACCTGTATGAATAATCCTGCCGTCGCTCTGAACCAGCAGCTCTAGAGGATAAAGGCTGTTGTTCTCATCTCTACCGTCATTTTAAAGATTTTTATTGGTCCCCGGAAAAACAACAAAACCTCAGACATTATCATGAATCAGTAAAATCCTCCCAGGCTGAACTTGAAAATTGGAAGTTATGCTGGAAACACTTATTTTTCGTCAACAACTCAGTCGAAAGTGAGAGTGTAAATAAACAAGGTGCGTTAAATAATTAAACATAATATAACGAAGCTTTGAAGCAGATATATTTTCCTCGAGGCGTTTTAATAATCGAGGGACTCAAGTTGCTCATGATACTAATTTAAATCCAAACAATCAGACTTGAGCTGAATGGTTTATAACCCTAAATCGACTCGCATGTTTTACATCAGAATAACAAATAAAACGTCTGACTTGATGACGTTTCTGGTGCCTTTTGGTTAAAACATGTTTGTTCTTCATTCAGTGAAGCAGCAGAGGAAGAGAAGTGAAGCTAATTTTAGCCTTTGGTACCAACCCAACATGAGACTAAGATCCCACAATCAGCTAGCAGCAAAACGCATTAGGAGCTGTTGCCATGGATACAATGTTTTCAGCTCCAAGCTAAAGGCTTGAATATAAATGAGCTCTTTCAGCTCCTCCAGTCACGCCTCATGTTTAGCAGCAGAACAGATTCATTTATCACATCAGACATTCAACCAGTTGCAATAATAAACTGAACTGTAGGACATTTTCACAACATGGTGATTTAAGTTTCATATTTAGGAGAAAATAGCAGGAAGCTCAATATCACAGAGGTGAAACTATTAAAGGTAGGAAGACGACAGTTTGATGGGTTCATTCATCAAAGGCAGATCAAGCTAATGAATTTTAGCTTCGGTTTAAATGTTTTATTGCTTGGATCCAATGATGTTACTGACCATAAATCAGTTTGGTTTTATTGAAGAAATATTTCTGTTCTTTTGAGACGTTTGCTGTCGGTTCCAGATTCAGATCCTGGACTTTAGTGGATCAAGTGGAAACAAGCAGAGCTGCAGAGTCCAGAGTCATTTCTTCTTCTTCTTCTTTTAAGGTTTTCTGCATAAAAGCACATTTATCTGTAATTAATCTGATTTTCTGTTAAACTTGACTGGGATTATAAGTGAGCTGGTTGTTGTTAAAATATATTTTTAATGATCCCAGTGTGACTTTCTGAGTTTTAATCGAATCATGAAGGGTCCACAGATCTCCTCCCAGACGTTGCCATGGAGACTGAATTGCTGTTTGATGTTTCTGTTATGGTCTGTAAATAACTGATGTTTCGTTGTTAAGCTGCTGGACATGGAGACGCTGAGACACATCAACCAAACAAACGGCTCATTTTAACCTGAAGCTGCTTTAAGTGAGGAAACCTGAACCAGCAGCTGCTGCACTTTTTATTCTGTTTGTATTCGTCCTGATTTGCATGTTTCTCATTTGTATTAAATGACATATAAATGACATATATCCGTCACATAAAACGTTATATTAAAGATCAGAAGTGATTTGTCCTGGTTTGCATCACTTCTCATACATCAGGGATGTGGAGTAAGGTTGGTGATAATCATCATTAATAATCATCATTAATTATCATTAATAATCATCATTAATTATCATTAATAATCATCATTAATAATCATTTTTATCGCACATGTCAGCAACAAGTTAGTTCAAAAGCTTTACAAAGTGAAAACATACTAAACTAATAAACTCAACAGTAGTAAAAACCAGTTTCAGATATTAGATTTTATTGAGTGACATTGTTAAAATCATAAACATGTCAAATATGTTGGTCAATATTTCATTTATTATGCTTCAAAAGCAGCCAATGAGTGTAAATACCTTAATACAAATGGAGATGGAGAAACAAGTTATTGAAATTACAACTAGCTCTGGTTTAGAAAAAGGAAAATATCTTCCTATTTTTCAAGTTTTAAAGTTTTTGTAGTCATATTACAAACATAATTCAGTCTCTGATCAGTTTAACTTTTTAAAATAATACTCTGGAGCCAATAAAAAAATAATAATCTAAAATTAATTTTAAAAACTCATATTTATTTGTATGGAACATTTTGACAGTTTAATAAACACAAAACTATGTAAAAGATTTTTTGAAAACAGGAAACAAGCAACAAACATTTGATTTTCTTAAGTCTCATCACAGAATCATCAGGAATAATTGGCTTCAAATAGTGAAATAAAGACTAAAATGAATAAATGTCCATTTATTATGAATCAAAAGCAGCTGGAATGAGTTGTGATTTTAACCTTCATGTAAAATAAGTCAGTGTTTCAGCAGCTTTTCAGATTTATGGAAGTTTGTTCCAGAATAGAGGAGATTAAAATTATGTTGTTCTAATCTTAAAATAATCCTAACAGGTTTAGAGGTAAAATGTGATTTTATAATCTGTGTGATTCATAAAATAAATACAGCTGTCAGTCACAGAAGATCAGAAACAAAAGTTGCAATGAAACTCAGCAGGAAATGAATTTGGGTCATTTTTAACCCACTTATGAGTTTCTGGGTTTGTAACATAGTAAATTTGTTAAAGGTTTTAGAGAAGATCACATTTTAAATGGCGTTTCATCAACATTCTTTGAGTAAAAATGGAATATGAAATACATTTTTATTTAAATAATAATAGCTACTAAACAACCTCACTGGGTCAATTTTAACTCATGTATTTAAAATATCTTTTAATGTAATAACCCATCTGTTGTTTTATCAGGAGTGATTTGTAAAGTTTTTAGTTTTATCTTTTATAAACGTGTTCGAAGTGACGACACACATAAACCAGGAGTCAGGATGTCGGAACGATGCTGGAGAATCAGCCACCAGATGAACAACAACTTCTTCCTCCAGATCTCCAGTTGTTCTTCTTCTGTGGTATTTTACATGATTCTGCCTCACACCAGGTTTTTCACACTCTGATAAAACAGAACTAACCATTTTTATCCAAGTTGACAATGACAGACAAATCAAAAAAGTCCTGAAACTCAATTTTTCAGTTATGAAGTGTTATATTTAATGGTTTATTACCTGACTAATCCAGTATATTTGTGTCATCATCTCATCTCTGCTATAATAAAATGTTTTCTCCTGGTGTCTCTTTGTTATTTTCGTCAGAGCTGATAGCTGAGCTGTGAGTTCAGCTCTGAGCTGTGAGTTCAGCTCTGAGCTGTGAGTTCAGCTCTGAGCTGTGAGTTCAGCTCTGAGCTGTTTCTCTGTCACATGAAGAACCAGGTGCTTCCTGAACGACTGTTTGAGTCGATGCTTGTAACCGTCATGGTGTTATTAAAGTGAGAAGCCACAGCTAACGGTGTGGAGGCTGCAGAGCACAAACCCACACAGCTGCAGGAAACCACGTCTGATTGGCTGCTCTAAAGCTACAGATTCATATCTGCTCAATGTTGGAAACATTTTCTCTCATTAATTTTTCATTCATAACCAACTGTCTGTTTATCTTCATTAATAAGTCATTGAGGCTCAGTTGGGATTTTCACCAGAACTTTTTTTGTCTTTATTTTCATACATGTAAGATCTTGGTACCTATAGGTTATTTATTTGTAAAGACATTTTTATTAAATCTGGTTATAGAAGAGGAATAACAATAGGAATCCTAAGCACTGAAAGATTTTAAAAACATTACCAAAGTTTAAACCAGGGATCTGCTACTTTTACATCTGAAGCCAATTTTTGCTCTCATTTCAGCCAAACAACTAATTTAAAACAATAAATATCTTTGGGAAAATGGCGAATAGAAAACATAAAACTTTAGGATTTTATTTTATGGGATGTTCATGGAAGAACATGTTTTTACATGATCACATTTATTTCTAATGAGAAAATATTGCTGCTCATTTAGCATCATTCTGCCTTATAAATTCACTTCAGTTATTCCATGAAAAAATGTGAAATTCCTTAACCCTGAACTTGTTATTATGTTTATTTTTAAAAACATTAGCAGTATTTTTTTATTTCTTTTAGGCCAGTTGGTTTTTACTGTCATTCTGCTGTTCCCCTCCAGTCCTGCAGGGGGCGATAAACGGACCAATCAGCTGCTCTGTCTCAGCGTCACTCAGCGGAAGTAAAACTAACAAACAGGCAGCAGCTGCAGCTCGGCTGTGTTTTCGTAGCTTTACTGAACATTTCAGTAATTATATCGTAGTTTCCTCAGCTGGGAGTTTTCAGGTTTTAAAGAAAAGCTTCTGGTTGGAGGAAAACATGGAGGAAGATGGAGGAGCGGAGAGTCTGAGCTGGAAACCCGAAACCAAACCGCAGGGACTCGGTACGTATCCAGACGGGCCCGATTTATCCGAGATAAACTGCAGAAAACACCATTTATAAAGTAAATGTGTGAATTAGCTGCTGTATAAACGGACTTTTAGCTCAGGCTTCATCCTGGACATGTTCCGGTGTTACAGATTATCTGGTAACCAGGTTAATTTAAGGAGTTTCTGTTCACCGAACCAGCAAAGAAACAATGTGACCAACAGAAAAACTACAAATCACTGCAACACAGGAGGCGATTAACACATTTATGAAGATTTAATGAACAGAACTAATGTTAAATTTGCAACCGATTAAATAAAATCATCAACATAGAACCTGAACATTTGATGTATTTGATGTTTCACAGCCTGAGAATCAAAAGTTAAAGATCAAAATGAGTCTTAATTTGACCAGAACAGAAGCTAAAGCTGACAGAAATGTTGAGATCCAAGTTAAATAAAATAAAAGCTTTAAGAACAATTACTGACTTTATTACTGTATATTTAAATGTTTATTGTGATGTGAAACATTAACTAATTATTGATTCTTTGTCTTCCAACAAGTGAAAAATGTGGATCAATTGGAGATTAACTTAATTTATGATGAACTTTTCTTTCCTTGTCATTATAGAATCATAAATAATTATATAATAACTTAATTTTCAGCAGTTGTCTTTTAATCCAAGTCACCATAATATTCAGTCACACTGAAAATTAACCCCTCCTGTTCTTTTCTATAGATTTCTGCCTGTTTGTTCAGACCAACGTGATTAAGGATCTAGAAAACACGTCGGTCCTGATAGACAGAAGCTGAGAACTGATCCGTTTGGAGAACATGGTTCTGAAGAGGCTGTTCTAAGAATATTGTAATAATGCAGTCATGATAAAACAAATCATTAATGATTTACAGTGGATGGATCTCTGATCTTAACTGCCTCTGGTTCTGTTCACACTAAGATCCTTCTGGCTGCTGCAGCATCACATGATGTTAGAAAGAGAGAAAAACTCGTGATCTAAACTTATTCATATCATTGAGAACAAATATGACTCTGTGACTCTTTGCTGAAGAGTCACAGCCTGATTTCAGTCTGAACTGAAAAGAAATGTAATTTCATCAAGTTTATTTAACTAGACACAAATTATCTAAACATTGTTTTAAAATTTCTGATAGCTCAATAATCTTAAATTGAGTTATTTAAATAATTAATTGTGAGAATAGTCACAGTATTACCAGAATAAAGACAAACATAAGAACATCATAAAATCAAGAGACCAAACTGAAGGTCTCAGTTTGTCTGATTTTCTCCTAAATAATCCAACTTGTTGCTCCGTAGTTACAAAGTTCTGCTGATGATAATTTGATGCTTATGTGTTAAGATGTGAAATATTTCTTTATCTGTGAAAGTAAAACTTCACCAGATGCTCAACATGGATTCACTGCCCAGTCCTAAAGTCAGCAGTGGGAACCAGTTAAACCAGTAACTGGCTCCTTCCACCAGCTGATTGTTGGTTTAGTATTTTATAGACAATAATTTGGGGGCTGAGTATTTAATCTAAGTCTTTATTTTTCTCATGTTATTATTTGACTGAATAACATCTGGATGTGGATCCAGATGTTATTCCAGGACAGAAGTCAACAGTTCTGACCCGTTAGAGACTCCAGGTCCAGAACTGGACCGACAGATTCAGCCGGGTTTTAGATTCATCTGAAATTTGACCCGTCAACAAGTTCATGTCTGATGTTTTTTTTTTCTTCAGATTTTCTAAATCAGCAGGTTTGGAAGGAGGAAGATGAGGAAGATCTCGCTGAGCCGCTTTGGACCCAACAGAACAGCTCAGTTCTGAAACAGGAACCGAGCTGGACTTTAATATGTCCAGATATTAAAGAGGAACCGGTGGAACCAGAACCTCCAGATGCTGCAGAGGAACAAGATGAGCAAAAACTGGCAGATCAGATGGAACCAGAACCTTTACTGATCAAAGAGGAACAAGAGGAGCTGCAACTTTCACACGTTAAGGAGGAACCAGAACATTTAATGATTAAAGAGGAAACAGGACGATCAGAACCTTCAAACATTAAGGTGGAACCAGAACCTGGAGGGTTCGGATCAGACCAAGGGGAACCAGAACCATTACTGATCAAAGAGGAACAAGAGGAGCTGCAGCTTTCACACGTTAAGGAGGAACCAGAACATTTAATGATTAAAGAGGAAATCGGACAGTCAGAACCTTCACACATTAAGGTGGAACCAGAACCTGGAGGGTTCGGATCAGATCAGAGGGAACCAGAACCTTTACTGATCAAAGAGGAACAAGAGGAGCTGCAACTTTCACACATCAAGGAGGAACCAGAACCTGGAGGGTTCGGATCAGATCGAGGGGAACCAGAACATTTACTGATCAAAGAGGAAATGGGACAATCAGAACCTTCACACTTTAAGGAGGAACAGAATGAACTAGAGCTTTCATGTGTCAAGAAGGAGGAGGAACCAGAACCTTCAGCAGAACCTTCAGCAGAACCTTCAGCAGAACCTTCAGCAGAACCTCCAGCAGAACCTCCAGCAGAACCTGCAGCAGAACCTGGTGGACATTCAGATGGGTCCCAGTTTGCACTGGACCCTGAGGAGCCTCAGCTGTTGTCCTTCCTGATCCACAGCAGTCAGCAGATCCAGCAGCTGCTGGTGACCCACTCAGCTGACGGCTTCATGGACTCCTGGTCGGACCAGAGACCCGACTCCAGGGAACCAGAACCAGGCCTGGACTATCTGTACAGCCGGTCCGGTTCTGAAGCTCAGGGCCGGAGCGAGGCAGGAAGCAGCGGTCCTGGGCCAGACAGTTGGGTCCACTGTGACCCGGAACCACGGGTGAAATGCGACGTCTGTGGGAAAGTGTTCAGGTACGAACACAGCCTGGTGGAACACCAGGGGCTCCACTCCGGGGTGAAGCCGTACGCCTGCAGCGCCTGTGGGAAAACCTTCGCGCAGCCCAGCGGGCTGAAGGTCCACATGAGGATCCACACCGGGGAGAGACCCTTCACCTGCGAGACGTGTGGGAAGAGCTTCCGCTACAGCAGCCACTTCCACGTCCACCGCCGGACCCACACCGGGGAGAACTCCTTCACCTGCAGCACCTGTGGGAAGGTCTTCACCCGGATCTGCAGCCTGAACGTTCACAGGAGGTTCCACACGGGCGACTGGCCGTTTTCCTGTGACACGTGTGGGCGGGGCTTCAGCAACGACCTCCAGCTGGACGTCCACAGGAAGACGCACGCCGGCGAGTGGCCCTTCTTCTGTGAGATCTGTGGGAAAGGATTCTGCAGGCGCTTCACTCTGAATGTTCACAGGAAGACGCACACACCTGAGAGGCCCTACAAGTGTGAGACCTGTGGGAAAAGCTTCCGTGACCCTTCGTACTTAAACGTCCATAAGAGGGTCCACACTGGGGAGAGGTACTCCTGCTCCACGTGTGGGAGGAGGTTCACCCAGCTGGGCAGTTTGAACGTCCACAGCAGGACACACACAGGAGAGAGACCGTATCTGTGTGTGACGTGTGGAAAAGGTTTCATCAACAGCAGCCAGCTGAGGCTGCACAGCAGGACTCACACCGGGGAGAAACCGTTTTCCTGCGACTCCTGCGGCCAGAGGTTTGCCAGGAACAGCAGCCTGCTGGTTCACATGAGGATCCACACCGGGGAGAGACCCTTCCAGTGCAGGACGTGTGGGAAGAGCTTCACCCAGTACGGCATTCTGCAGATCCACGTCAGGACACACACCGGGGAAAAACCCTTTTCCTGTTCGGCGTGTGGGAAAAGATTCAATCAGAGCGGCAGCCTGATCAAACACATGCAGGTTCACACCCAGAGGAAAGATGTTCCTGAGCCAAACCCAGATCTACAGGCTGAAGACGTTTAGTTAAGACTGGAGGTTTAGATGTGGGCAACTCATCTGGTGGAACCAACTTCTGCTGGGTTTCCATCAAATCGCTTCCTTAAAACTCATTTAACCTGGTTAAGTTACAGGTTATGTGAGACACAGTTAAAGTTTGGTTGTAGTTGGAGAAATTATTTCTGCTTTCAGCTACATTAATATAGTCTTCAAATATAACAACAAAGAGTAAAACATGACAAGAAGATAAACACGTTTAATTCAAGAGAACCACAAATATGTTGATGTACGAAGGAGGAAACATCTGGAGCATCAGGATTTCTGACTCCATTTATGATCCTCTGAAATCTGTCTGAACAGAATCGTTTTCTATTTCTGTTCCACTTTTAGTTAAATGTAGTTTCCTCTTTATGACTCTAAGCTGCTTGGTTTATCAAATAAATTACTTATTACACTAAATTTATTTTATGAATTTTTGTTTTCATGCTAACCATCAATCAAGTATTAAATAACGACACAGTCATTTAAATTAAGTCTGTATTAAAGATATTAAAAACTCACAGGAAGAGTTTTTATTTAATATGAAATATAATAATCCATAAAACCTTTTGGTTAATTTTCTATTAAACTATTAAATATTTTACTTGCTATTTAAAAATGAAGAATTTCAATTAAGGAATAATTAATATGTTGTATTAACTCAAGAAAAGTTGTTTATTTGTATCCTATAACTTGGACTTTTCTTAATGATAGAATCTTTACTTTGACTAGACCATTGTAATGCTCCTTTTATCTGTTAATAAAAACTGAAACTGAGTTTTTTTACACTTGAAGTTGTTCTGTCTCACTGTTTCCTCAGGTTAAAGGTTGAGATGTTTGAGTTCAGTAAAATCTTCAGTACTGCAGCGGTTCTGGTTCTGGTTCTGGTTCTGCTCACTCAGATCCATTAACCCGTCTGTCCCTGGGTTTGGTCATCATCTGCAAATGTAAATGATGCAGATTTGTAGCTTTGTGTTGTTTTTATTTTCTATGAGATTAAACATTTTAATTGCAGTAAATGTCGCCTTGAGGCCTCAGGATGACGAGTCTTTGATCTTTAATCTGTAAATTGACAAATCGTTTGTATTTTATCAGTTTGACCTCAGCAGAAGTAAAACATAAAGCCTCCAGCAGCTTGTTGAGTTTTTGTTTCTCTGCTGAATATTTCAGTAACAATGTCTCCAGTTTATTATCTGACACAGTTTTTCAAAGAGGGATGAAATGAGGAATAATGAGGAATAATAATATGACGGGATAATAAAATATATAACATATAAGCACATAAACCAACAGTCAAAATGGACAGCAACAGCCAAATAATCCTAGTCCACGGTAAATCACTGCTAACTGGCCACTTTATTAGGCACAAATTACTACAACAGGACTCTGGACATTTACTCTCTTCAGAACATTCTTGGTAAACCTGAGGGAAAGTTCTGAGTTCAAATCCAGGTAGATGAGCAGCTTTTACCAACAGCCATGACATTAAAGATCAAGCGAATCCCCTTCATCCTCATGTTGTTTAAATTTGAGCAGGAGGAGAATTAGATCAAGTATTTAGTGTCCAGTGAGACGTTAAAGTCTGTTTATCATAGTTTCAACATCTATGATTAAACTTTAGGTTCTTAAAAAGCTGAAAATCACAAAACAAGCAGAAAACGGATCAGATACATCAGTTTGGATGATCCAAAGTAATGAATGTCTTTTCCTTCATGCATACCATAATTTCAGCATCAGGTCGAATCAGGAAGCAGCATAAATGAGACTTTGACTGGATCACTAATGTAATAATGATAACCTGAACCTCCTGAACTCATTTCACTCTGATCTATGAAGGAGGTAAAAAGAGCAGCAGCGCCACCTGCTGGTTGTTCCCAGTGCGTTTGATGGTGCAGCTGAGAAGGTTGGACTGGAAACTGTCAATGAAAATCTGAATCAGAAACATTTCAGTGTCACTAATGTCTAATCTAAACAAACAGCGACATCTGCTGGTTGATTATATCCATCAGATTCCAATTCCGGTTGAAGGAGCAGCAACATCTCAGACATCCTGATTGGACATCCTCTGTCCAATCAGCATCTTCCTCTGATGGTCCAATCAGCAGCTTCCTCTGATGGTCCAATCAGCAGCTTCCTCTGATGGTCCAATCAGCAGCTTCCTCTGATGGTCCAATCA
>CAEGAF010072208.1:0-20844 GCA_903067075.1 Micropoecilia bifurca | reverse complement strand
TAAATTACTAGTTATTAATAATTCTCCTGAACAGTTATTTATAGTTATTCATTGCCAAAAATAGACTCCTATATTGTGGCACTCTATATAAACTCTATATGTTAGTTCAAACGTTAGGAACTCTGGCACATTTAGAAAAATATCATATTAAGTACTTTCATCATTTGTAAACCACATAATGTTTAATTATTTTCTGCCATGTCATCATCAACAACATATTTTTATGTTATTATACTTGACAATTCATTGAACATATTGGGATCAAAGTTCAAGGCTTTGTTGAGGTTTTAGCTGACTAGATGCAGTCATCTCAGCTACTTCAAAGATTAGACATGCTGATGTCAGTTAATTGCAGACCTTTTGTAGCATTACTGTCAGGTTATTGATGCAATATTTGCATAGCTTTCATGTGAATTTCTTTGCCTTTTTCTTTACAGAAAAAGGCAGTTATGCTATACTGAGCGACACTCAGATAATTTACAAAGATGGTTGCTGCATGAAAAGGTGGTCATTAGCTGATTAGTTTACATATCTCTAGTTGGCCTAAATTCTGCTTGCTTCCTAATATAATAAGTTAAAGCTTATTGTGTGTAAGAATATGAATAAATATAATGAATTGTACATGTCACTGAGGAAATTAAGGGTTTTAGACTAAATGCAGCAAATGTGCAATTGTGGGAAGTCAATAGCCAACCAGCCAGCCGTCGCCACAGAACATCTACTAATGAAAGGCAACGTGGCTGTCGCAGCTAAAGCCGCAGTGCAACAGGTGCAATGAAGTGGACAAAACAAATCCCAGGGCAGCATAACGACTGTCTGTACATACATGCATACAGATCCGAGACAGACAAAATCATCCATCTGACGGTCAAAGGAAGGCTGAGGCTTAGACAATAATACACAGGTTTTACTGGGACAAAGGAGTGCCTTGTCATTTAACCAACAGTGAACTATGTGAACCAGTTTTATTTAATTCTAACTTAGTGGAGCAATAAAGTATCTTATTTCATACCAACGCCACAATTTCCAGGATTATGTTTTTGTGTGTTTGAAACGTTTCCTCCCTCTGCAATAATGTTTTCTTAATAGCTGCTCCCTATCTTGGTGAAAGTTTTGAAAAAACAAACAAAGTCAGATAAAAATCTAAAGGAATTTCCAGGAAAAAAACTGTAATGACTTTATTCACGTGGATCCAGAAAGACTCCTAAAAGAACCTTGTCTTTCGCAGATGCAAACGTCAGGATGACACAGCAACAAGCAGGACTGTTAGGAATTAACAGTAAAGGTCAAATTGTGGCTGTTGGCAGCTTCTTCTCGAGCTTTGCAGCCACTGCTTGTTCTGCTTTCTGCATTCCTGCTTCTCACAGATCGATCTGATCCTTATCTGCACAAAGGTGGTGAGGCATTCCTACCATCACAAAAAGATAGGGAAAAAAAAACGGTGAAAAAAAAAATCCACCACTGACATTCCAGAGATATTCCTCCCAAGTGCATTGCATCTCTGTGGAAGAATAAATTTTATTGCCTGTGCTTGGCCTTGTTTGGAAAAGTACACAAGTTATCCATCGCGCAGGGCTTAATGGTCTTAGCTTAGCATACTTGGGAGATGTTTCCAACCACTTCCAGGTGAGAAGCTCCCAGATGTAGCTGAAAGCAGCCGTAGTAGGTGATAACACGGCTGCATGACCTCAAGAAACCAGACAGCCAAACAAGAGTGACATGTTCCTTCATGCCCAATACTGCAGCGCAAGAGCATCTAATTTAGACATAGAAAAGTAAACAGGCAGGTAGGTAAAGTCAGGACTTATGAGCAAAACAACATAACCCACAAAGTGTAAAACATGACATATTTAATGATCTATGTCATTAAAAACACAGCTAAATCACAGCACTCATAATTTCTGTGCACAAAAAAGAAAAAAATAGCTTTGTTTGAAAAAGTATTTCTTTAGATTTCTCCAGTCCAGTCATCATTTAAGCAGTAGTGCAGCAAACAGTAAAAAGAACATTAAAATCATTGTCAAAAAGAGCTAAATATGTGTGTGATGAGATCTATGGATGTGATATTTTAGGGTATTATAATAACAAAAACAAATGTTGACTAATGCTGGGTGGATTTTGAATGCATCATTTAATTAAATTGTAATTATGTTCTTTTAGCTTTTAGTTGCAATTTTGTCTTCTGTGGTCACCGTAGGTTAAATCTGATTTCAAACGGCTTCATTTTAGAGCACAAAAATAAACGACAATTTCCTAAAATATAAAATCACGATAAACTTATAGCGCATCTTACACTTTGAGAGAAAAGAATTTCTTTGCACTTAAATCAGGAACGCAAGTTGCATTTTGCACTACACAGAAACAGATTTACTTTAGTCGTTTGTAACAGCTTCAGATTAAAACTCATCGGGTATTTTCTGCACAACTACAATTGTGCAAGAAAAAAAACATGTTGCACAAGCATTAATACACCTTGAACTTTAACAGATTTCTGCAACTTCACCAAAGTTGCAGCTGACCTCTTGGCTGCTTTTCCCTCCTTGCTCTGCTTGCAAATTTAGACAGATGGCCACATCCAGGGAGGCTTGCAGTTGCGTTACTCTGTTTCCATTTTCAGATGATTTACTGCACTGCTCTGTTAGGCATTTAAGGCATCTCATTTTGTTTTATTGCATTATTATAGCTCTGATTTACACTTCTCCATATCTTTGTCTCTGACCCAGATGAAGTGTTCATTGATCTTTCTGATGATGTTTGTTCAATAATGACTTCTGAGGTTTTCAGACAGCACCTTCATTTATACTGAGAATAAGCTACAAATGTGGACTGTTTAAGAATCAGGTGACATTTGAAGGCAACTAGTTACACTGGATATGACTATTAGGGAGAAAGTACAAAACAAGTCACACTTTTATTGGTAAACAAAGATTGCAAAGATTGCATATTTCTTTTATGCTTTCTCCCAGCAATGCATGTGTTGGTCTATTACAATCCTAATAAAACACATCATTGTGGAAAGACGTGAAATAGTTGAGGCTGTATTAACATCTTTGCAAGACACTATCAATCTGTCTGGATTAAATCTACCTGCAATATGTGCTTTTTGTTTTTATAAACTAATGAAACTCAATCATTATAGTCATAGCTCAAATCATACTTGGTTCTATTCCATTTTTGTCCAGAACAAACAGTTGAAGAAAAAACAATTTAGCTAATAAAGTTAGCAGGGTCTTAGGTCCAGTCATTTCCATGATTAGATCCCTGTTTTCTTTCTTTTAGACTGTCGCTAGATTGCATGTGTAAAACAAAAAAAAAAATCTTATTTGAGTTGCACTATAATTTGAACTGCCTCCTTAGTAATTACTGAAAGTTTGTGATTACCACAACTGCCTTTCACTTCCCCTGACATCTGATGGGTGACACAGCACATCTGATGGACAGCCTTCATTTCCAGGAGGATGTGATCTCACCGCTGCGCACAACAACAAACCACTTGTGAGCGTCGACCGGCGCCAGTGTGCAGTGTGTGGAAGCAAGCGCCATTAAGCCGTCACACATACAGCAAAGCCTCTCGATGTCTCTGTGTGGCTAGAGGCTGCTGCCAGCTTCCTGCATGTGTCACTACAACAACACACACTCGAGCTCCTGTTCAAGCTCAGCCCAGACGGTTTTACAAACAGCTGCACACATGTGAGGGCAAATTGAAGCAGCAATCAAAAGAACATCAAGAAGCTGAGGAACGTCCCTTGTTTTGTGGTTTGTTTTGCTTCTAATCAGCTTAAACAAAAGCTCGCTTTTGTTTGAGACTATATTTTTCTAACAATTTAGGTTTTTTTGGCAGAAAGGCGGCACATTAGATTTAGCCAACTTTGCTTTTTTAAAGTTTTTTTTTATGACACTAGTGACCTTTACACAACAGTAAATGGACAGAAAGAAGTGCAGAGAGAGAAGTGGACGACGTGCAGCAAGTTGTCCAGAGCCAGAGATCAAGCTGAGGACTGTAGCCTCTGTATATGGTGCGCCTGCTCTACCTCTGAACCATGTGAACCATGTGGCGCCCCCGATTTAGCTGATCTTTCAGCAGCTAGCCACAAACCCGAGCAACATACGAATCTGGTGCTCCTTGGCCGGTTGTCTACGGCACCTCTGTGGTTATGCACTGAGTGTCAGCCTTTCATCCTCCCCTTTGCCCTACCTGACTCGGCACTCCGGGTTTCCTCTGTTGAGTGGTGAGTTAGCAGGGAAGAAGCCTGATGTAAGCGCTATTTGATACACTGAGGTTTCCCTCTCCGTTGAAAGTTAATGGGAATTCCTTTGCTTGCAAGACACGTAGCTGCGCGGAACAAGAACGAAAACAAAAAGACGACAATGCCGTGTCCAAGAACAATTGGCTGATTGTGGCGAGTTGAAGGTAATGACAGAGAAACCAGAGACTGATGTAAACAAAGATTATATCAGCCTCCAGCGCAAATATAAGCCCACATAACAGTGAGAGACGCCATCCATTTCGAGCTGCAGCCGTCTCAAAGCGCTAGCGCTGACAGCAACAGTCCATCTTTGTTTAGCTCCAGCCGAGCAACAGTTCACCACCGAATGGGTCTCTGCCAGCTTGCTTATGTGGTTGCTTTAACTGATACGCTGCCATGTTTTACACTCCAGTAAAACCTAATTGGGTTCCAACTCAGAGAAACACATAAAGCAACTCACACGTATCGTCGCCCCAGGTGTAAAATCAAATTTGTTGCTTTCACTAGAGCCGTGTGACCACAAAACCCCACCACACAGCCACTCAACCACACGCCTCTGCCTGCTGGCGAGAGGGACTCCTCACCAACTAACACTTTGCCTTATACACTGCATTTATGGGACTATACCTCACATATCTCGACAAAGGAGAGGGAAAGAGACTCCCCCTATTCAGATGCTAAAGTGGGTGTCAAGTGTGTGAGTGTGCAAGCGAGACAAAGAATGAATCTTTCAAGCACTCCCCATTTCAGAGGATCAAAGAGTCTTGCTCAAACACAAGATCACACCCACGCCGTCTCTCTGTGCATCTGAGACCATGCTTTAGATGCAGAGGCTGCACATGAGCATACTGCTTTCTTGCAATATTGCAAAATCATCTGCTTGATTTTTTCTTTTTTTTTTCCACCCCCTGAAGCGATGTACTTCAACACTCAAAACAAGAGGAATTTTAGACAGAAGCTGAACCACGGCCAAAAACATCACGCTGCAAGCAAGCAAAGAGTTTAAAGCACATGACATCACAGGGAGAAGGAGTGAGAAGCTTGCAACACATCTGGCAGCTACGCATAGTTGAGCTGCTGATGGCTGTCAGACAGATGGATGAACGGTTCACCTTTCTAACTCGGTTTATGGAGGCTCCGAAGTAGTTAGAAAGTAATTGTCAAATGCCTACAGTGACAGGGAGAAGAAACCTTTCAACGTCTGTCAGAACAGTTGGAAAAAAAATATCTGAGTACAACTTTTTAGCTCCCATTAAGAGGGATAATAATTAATGAAAGGACTTGACTTGATAATGAGAAAGTGTGGCCACCTCTAAATCAGCTGGAGTAAACTGGATTATTATTAGGCCAAGAATCTGCATAACCAGGAAGCCTCACACTCCGCCGGACCTCAACATCCTTTCCTCTGGTGGTTGGCCCATGGAGGGAAAAAAAAACTGATGCAAAATGGGGCTGCAGGGTTTACCCTGCAGCTATTACTTAGAATTACTAAGTAATAGTTTAGTAATTCTAAGTAATTCTAAGCTATTACTGGAAATTAGACCTGGCTGATCTTGTAAAAAATTCTAGTCACGATAGTTTTTGGCTGATACAAAAATCGCAATTTTTGAAAAGGTATCAGTAGACAAGTTTGGGGAAACAATTTGTTTAGTGCAGTTGAAAAAAGGGGTATTACCTTAAAACGTAAAATTCCTCCTGATGCTTTCTTGGAAACTACAAGAACTTTCAGTAAGACAATAATTTTTACCTTTTATGTGTACTTGTGAACAGACCAAAAATAGGAGTGGGATGAGGTGAGGGGATCTAGTCTCTATCTTCAGTGGTCATTGGAAAGGTCACCCATCCATCACAGGGGAAGATATTTCAAAAATAATAATGTAAAACAGATGATTACTTTTTGACAGGTAGACTTTGTCAGGGGTTTTTTGAATCTTTCTTGCACACATACCAGAAAAATCTAAATCAAACCAAACAACAAATTTGAGTAATTATACTGTTTTAGTTTCAATAACAATAATCTACCACTTATTGCATCTAAGAAGTTGTTTGATTTTGGGTCACACTAATAATAATAATAATAATAATAATAATAATAATAATAATAATAATTGTGGTACTGATAGTGATTCAATATACGGTGCAGCTGTAGATCAAGGCTGTTTAAGTACAAAAAGGACTAAAAAAATGTATGTCAGCATTCACCAACGTTTATAGTTCTTGGTAAAACTGAGGCATGGTGCATTCACTGACTGGAAAACATTTAGAGCGGTTCAGCTAAAAATCAGGCAATTTCTTGTTGCATCACAACTTCAAATTTCAATGTAATGGAAAAGGGAGAAGTCTATGTAGGACAAGGAAACTAAAACGTCAGACAGAAAATTTGTATGTCAAGTTGATAGTCATTAAAATACTTTTGCAACTAAAGAAAACACTGAAAACTAGAAAAAAAAATCACATTTTCCTATCTCATATGTGGCGAGTGTTCTGAAGTGCAAACAAGATTTTAAAGTACAATCCCTTTTAATAGAGTAGAAACCATTTTTAAATCATTAAATGACATATTAAGCAATACATGTTTTCTTTTATATTGGGTATCTGGATGTCAGTGCTTGTCAACTAAGGTAGCAGTTGTTCTGCTAAGCATACCTCTGCAGATGTTCTGCTCATCAGCAGTGAAGCCAGTCGAACAGCGAATGGTTTGGCTGGCTTGAGAGACCCTGTGGCCCCCCGTATGCCGAGTGTGATGTCCCTGGTTCGGTGGGACAACGGGAACCTGTTGGACCTGCTCGGGCGGCGGAGGCGGGTCCACCTCGTTTGTAACGTAGATGATGGCGCTCTTGGGAAGGCAGAGGTACCCGCCGAAGTGGTTGACACACTGCATCCCTCCTTTGCACGCATCCTCCAGAAGTTCACACTCATCGATGTCTGACAGGGAAAAAAATATATTAAAAAATAGGTAAAATCTGAACAAATGAGACAACTCTGCCATTTCTTACCTCTACACTGCTCCCTTACTCTGTCATATGTGTAGCCTTCTGTGCACTGTGTAGAGACATACATCAGGACTCAGGTTTACATTGAACAGCCTTTATCTCTGCTCACGGATAGAAAATTTAAAAAGAAAACGCTACACACAGACTGGCCACCATCACTCACTGAGACTGTAACGGGCTCCTCGGTCTCCTGAGACAGAACCTGCGTGAAAACCGCACACAGACACACGCAGACCCCCAACATTTCGACGCAGTTTGTGAGGAGAGAGGACCTGTAACAAAAGACACGGAGAGCAGGGGAACGAGTGAATCATTTTTCTGCTCGACAAGCCTACAAGTTTTAATACCGGTTATTACATCACTTGATGGCATTGCCTAACGAGTCCCAACATCTCCCGCTGCTGGCTCGGTGTTTATGTTGGCACAGGTCCAGCTGAAATGTGCGACTTAAGCTCAGTCAAGTGTTTTTTTCTGCTGTTTTTCTCCAAAAGGGGATTAGGGTGTACACGCGTAAAGTGCGTGCGTAAAACTCGTCTTCATGCGCCAATGAGTGCCAAGATCATGAGCAAGCTCTGGAGCTCCTGGTAGGTTGTGGGGAAAAAAAATCCCTCAATAATTATAACCTCAGGTAATTTCTTTTTAATTGCACGCTTCAAAAATAAAAAAAATAAAAAAAACTTTCGAGTCATTTCAAACACAATTTCTCTAATTTCGCCTTTTCAGCAACTGTCACGCTGTTGAATTAATCGGTAATAAACGAGGAAGCTGTATTGCATCGCGCTTTGACAACCTACCTGCGTTTACCTGAGGCTCTTCAACTCTCGGTCGCGGTGCTGCAGGAACCGTCTTCGGGTTTCGTATAGCCGCGAACCTGGACGTGTTGGCGAGCCTCGGCTGTCTGCCCGCTACTGCGAGGACCGAGCAGGGGATGTAAGGTGTTTGACGGAGAACAAGGTTGTGATGAACATGCTGTTTGAGTACAGTGAGGCGGACTGGAGAGGGAGGGGAAGGGGGGCGGCGTACCGAGCAGGTTCAGCTCCGAGGTTGTTCCTCTCTGCGGCTGTGGTTGAGAAAAGCATGGCTCCCTCTATGGACTAACGGAGAGTAAAGGAGAAAATATTTGCAGACTCCTATTTTGTAAAAAAAACAACAACAACAACAACACAGAGAGGATTGCCTCAATAAATTCAAATGAAAAGGTTTTTGGTGCTTTATCTGGAAGAGTGAAAAGTTTACATGTGTTTATTACACAGTGAAATTCTCAAAGCATTCATTTTTTGTTTTTTTAACTCCCCTCATGAAAAGCAAAAGCGACGTGTTTCAGAATTTTAAAAAAAAATCAATAAATATATTCAATATGAGCGATGACAAAAGGGTTTTTAAAATAAAAATGTCGGACATCCACCACAAGGAGGGTAAGTTAGGAAAAGATAGTTGTGAATGAATGTGTATCCAAGCAGACTCATGGAAAGTTGAGTAGCAGACGAAGCTGAAGTTTAGAGGGAATAAAAAAGGGAAGTTGAAAAAAGGGTGCAGAAAAAGAAAAAAACAGGGATAACCTTCGATATTGAGGGAATTGCAAGGAGTGCAAAGTGCATCTGTGTGTCGTGGCACACAGATGCACATCCAGAACAAGGGTTACAACTTTCACATTCTTTATGTTAAGCTGCTTTGCTTGAAGCAAGCTTAAATAGGAATGAAATAGGAAAAAAACAAAACTGGTCCAAGCTCTTCCCTTTAGATTAAAATTGTTTTGAAAAATCAAGGCCCCAGAGTCTGGAGGAAGAACAGTGAAGCTTCTACCTAAGTCAAGTTTTCACAGTCAGTTATGACTTGGGAATCATGTTCTTTACTGATGTTGGTTTGCTGTGTTTTATCAAGTCCAAAGTCAGCAATGGCCCACGAACATTTTAAAGCATTTCATGCTTTCTTCTGATGACCAACTTTGTGGAGATGCAGATTTTAATTTCCAAAAGCATTTGGCACATACCCACATAACCACAACTACTCATACCAGGTTGAAATGCCACTGGTGTCGCTGTGATTGATTGGTCTAATTACCAAAAGGATGAGTGATGCAAACATGCAGATGCTCCGAAGAAACCAGGACTTCTTTTAGTCTTCAAAATGGCCACAGGCTGAACGCACCCACACCACTGATACAGTAATTGCAAAAAGAGGTCCAAACAAAATACCGAGTGTTTTTATATCTATATTTAAAATATATTTAATTTGTTGGTGTTAACATTCTAATTTTGAATAGTTGTTTGTCATAAAAATTAACGTGCAGAAATGCTTGAAATACACCATTAAATCTAAAATAAATGTAACTTCTGATTTTTACTCAGAATAGGAGAGAACAGTTTTTATCCAACTAAAAAATGTTGCTTTAATAGTAAGATTTACTGAAGCAATTTATTTAAATTGGATTAACTAATTCTCTTTTTTAAGTGTCGAATAAATTAGGTTTTTAATTTCTATCTAGTGTTCTAGTGACTTTTTACATAATTAAAGTTGAACATGTTGTAGCTCATATTAAACTCTTCAGTCAGGCCATTAAAATCCACCAGCTCTCTTAGTTTTGTGTAAGTCATTTGCCACCCTGTGTACTCGGTGGTGAAGCCTTTACAAATCCTGCGCTATCGACTATGTGTGAGCAGCAGGTGGTATAATCAAATCTTGTGTTGAAGATCTCTGTCAGCAACCATTACATTAACCTCCAAACCATTTCATGGTGTTTACAAGATGCCTGCGCTTAAGGAACATCTGTTGGAGTTGGCATGGATCCTTTGGACTTTCTCTCGGGGACGAAGAGACAGCGAGTGATTGCGCGTTTCCGTGCGCCAGCAGCTTGCTGATATAAGTAGATCGAACGACACTTGGCACTTCCTCCGTGCATGCTGACCTTCCGCCTTCTCAGAGGGTGTGGACAAGAAGATGGCAGGTAGATTCTGCATGAAGACATACCCCTTGATGCGAGTTTTAATTATGAACTTCAGCACTCAGGATATTTAGAGACATGTCAGTGCAAGGAAATATGGAAACAAACTAACAAACAAAAACTACAATGAAAGACTTTTTACTTTTTGATGGAAATTTATTTAAGTTGGCAAGTGATTAAACATGCTACAACAAAGGGATAAACCACAGAATGAATCAAATGCATATCAAGACAAAAATGATAGGAGATGAGAACCTTCCTCCTTTTCATATTCATCATCAGAACTATTTTAGACAGAAGTGAGTCCCGACATGGAAGTTTTTACATACATGAGCGTGAGAAAGTCTCTTCATGCAACTTACAGTTATTCTCTAATTATTAAAGGTCAATCTAAGTGTCTTTGAGTACTGAGGTGTGGCCTAAAAGCATTCAGGTGTCTAATCCGAACAAGAGAGGAACATGATTCCTCACACAGAAATGAGATATATTTATATTCGGGTTAGTTTGTCACAAAGGTTATGACATTTCCACATTAAAACAATAAATTTAATGCACTTAACTGAAATTTTATGTGACAAACTAGCAAAAAGTAGTGGATAAACACAAAGTGGAAGAAAACGGATGGGCAATTTAAGAAGTCCATCAAATATTGTCAAAAAATGGGAATAGCTAAGCACAACCGCAAACCTGTTGAGACATCACTGTCCACCTGAACTGGCAGGCGAGACGAGGTTTAATCAGAAAGGCTGCCATCTGCTCGGAAGCAGATGGCAGCTTGGAAGAGACACGATAATTTCTTTCAAACTCGCCCAGGTTGGAGATTCTGATGGCAAAATATATATTAGCTGTGTACTCCACAGGTCTCACAATTATGTAAAAGTGAAAATAAAGAAAGCCATTAGTAAAATAAAGCCAAAAAAACGTCTGATTTAAAGTTACAAAAATGAAAGAAAACAGCTCATGGACACGCAGCAAACACGAAAGAGCATGTTCAATGAATTTACCATCCCCACTTTAAAACATGGTGCTGGCAGCATCATGTTGTGTAAGGATGAGCTCTCAGGTCACACAATATGATGCTGGGACCTGACAGGTGGTGAGAGATGGTGAGAAATTGGGTAGAACTAAGTAAAGGGTAATCCTGGATGGAACCACCAAAAGACTTAAGACCTTTCAGCAAGACTGTGACGCTGAATTTAGAGCCAGAGCTGCAACATAGTGTTTTAGGACACAATGTGTCCATTCATTACTTAGAATGGCCTAGTCAAAGTTCAGACTTGAATCCATGTGAGTACCTATATATCAAGATTCGATCTTTAGAGATGCCCTCCATTCAATCTGACTGAACATGAAATGTTTTTTTTTTGGGGGTTTTTTTTGTAAAAAAGAAAATTGGCAAAATGTTCAGTCTCCAGAAATGTGAAGCAGGTTGAGATGGAGCATAAAGTAATGCTTGGCATTCAAATGCATGGCACAGTTTCAGATTTCTGTTGCTAAACAACCTGCTTGGTTCCAGTTCACAATAATTCACTTCTGTGTGTTGGTGTCTCAAATAAAATTGCAATAAAACACAAAGGAAGTTGTGGCTGTAGGCTGAGAAAATGTGAAACGGTTCAAGAAACACAACAACTTCTGCAATACATGTTCCTATTATTCTTAAAATACCAAAGTCTAAGGTTTGGATCCAAAATTCTGTGAAATACCATGTGAACAGAGATTATTGCAGTGTGGCCTAATGGCACAATGTTTAGACTTGAGGAGGGAATATATCACACACCAGAGAACAAAAACACAGACTTAAATATATCATTCCTATAAGTTGGAAAATGTTCATAGCCATTTCAGCCAGACATCAGTGCTCAGAGGTTTGACTAATGTGTACATGCACAAATATTTATTTTCAAGCGAGACACACAAAGAAGGCCATCGAACAAAGTTTGTTACTGTCTGTAGAAAACCAGTGAGTAAGTTTGATCAAAAACAGCTGGAGTCATGTGATGTTTCTTTCGATGCTGAAGGCAATGCATCAGGTACTGTTGGGAGTGAAGTATCAGCCAATCAGTTCCTGATGCAGTACCATCCACATCAGAAAGCTCCTCCTTTGTGACAACGTCATAAAACTGAAATAATAAGAACAGAAATTAACACATTTGGTTCCCTCTGGTACTTTCTAACTTGCACTTAGGACAATCAAGGCATCATTATTCTTTTGATGGTGCGATAATACAATAGGCTGCTCCTGTACAGTACACATCATCATAAGGCAACATGGCAGCAGAAGCATCTGGATGCTGAATTCATGCAAATTCAAAATGGGGCCTGCATTATGAGAGACCTGCAAGAGAAGAGGCTGCACTTCAAAAGAGTGTGGAAAGGATTTTTTTTTCCCAAAAAAGAGGAGAAGCGGAGAGGTGTGTGTGTGTGTGGGGGGCAGGGGGGGCGTTGTTAAGAGGAGGAAGAGCAGACACACGGGGTGTCTATGACACACGCTTGTGTAATTGCAGTGACATCTTCATTGAGAGCCCTCCGTCTCCTTTCCTGTGCGCTCCAAAGGGCGTCGTCGATGCCGGTCGATGCGGGGGAGCAGCCGAGGCGCTGCGTTTAGCATAATCCCAGAGGCCATTGTGAGAGCAGCTAGTGAACGACTCACAGTTGCCAGCTGAGATTTCACCAAAACACAGCAGAACACGGTGGAGAACGAGATGAGACAGTGGGGTGGGGAGTTTGGAGTGGGTGAGTGGGGGGAGCGGAGGGGCTATGGTGATAAAGTAAAAAAATAAAATAGAAAAAATACTTGCATAATGGTAATGATTAGAAAGAATCTGAGGAGTAATATGTAAAAGCTTTATCATGTATAGCATCAAAGAATGAGAAACACATTTTCCTGCAGGTGGGCTGCACCTGTTGGCCCTCGTTCTGCACCGTAACTCAATGTTAATCCCTTTGTTCTTCTTTTGACCTGTCATCAAATGTTTTGACTTTTGAGAGTCAGAGATAAAGATGCTTAAAAAGACTCCTTTATTAGGCTAGAAAACAAAATCCCCTTTTGATCACAGAATCACACATTTAGTCAGTTTAGATAACAATGCGTTTTTCTAATCTTATAAATGAACTATAAGATAAAAAAAACAACTCTGGAAAACCGAGTGCAAGGCAAACTGCAGAATCTCTCCAGGTGATTGTGAGAACAAAATGCATCATCACAGTTGCCTGCAGAGATTACCCAGTTAGCCTTTAGCTTCCTTGCTCGGGCCCTGGCTGTCGTAGCATAAAAGCCGTTTTGCACTTGGGGGCGTCATACATTCAGCGAGTCAATCGACAGCAGATGTCTTACAACAATCAACATAAAGGCAACCCTGACCCTGCTCCCCACCGTTCCCTGAAAGGTCTTACGTTACCATGGAGATTAGGCCACGGCACGTGCCTCGCATTGTCGGACCTTGTCCTCCAGGGTCAACCCCGCACGCCCAGTCAGAGGTCAGATGTCACCCAGGCATCTCGCGCGCAGGTCACCCACTGACCAGCTTTCAGCCTCTGACCTTACTGAACACTGGAATATATTGAGGGATTGAGAAGGAAACCAAATGGTTATTATTATACTTATTAAATAGTCAACAATTAAATAGCATATTTAAATAGTTACTGTGATTCAGGCTCCCTGTGTTTAGATTTTTCTGTGAAGTTGTGTGTTGAAAAATTATTCCGCACGTTACTGTATGTCTCCCTCTTGTGGTGAAGTTTAAGCTTTCAGTGATTAACCATTTCAACTGAACGTCATGATGTTTAAGAGACATGAAATTAAAAGTATAATACATAACTAGAACAATACATGAACAGCAATAAGAAAAAACTAATTAGTTGGAGATTAATTGATTTACTAACTTTCTGACCATTTCTAGATCTAATTTATTCTACTAGTTGTTTTATAGCTGGAAGACATGAAGTCTCAAATAATACAACTCTGGCTTAAGTTTGTGTATAATTGTCCAAAAACCAATCACCTTTTCTTTCTTTTTTTTCATGTTTAACCGCCACGTTTCTATATTCTTTAGGAAGTCCCTGCCTAAAAGGTGCATCCTCTGCCACTGAGCTGGAAGAATGTCGGGATATTCAGGTCATCGAGTTGCAAAAGTGTTGCTCGGGCATTGACAAAAGAAAAATCTTAAGTTTATTAAACGGAACAGGCTGACAGTCCACACTTTGTTAGGCAGTGAATGAGCAGAGTGGTTTTGACAGGCCTAACCTCTTAAGCTTCGGGTCCCACTGAGCCCAGCACAGCTAGAGCTAAATACCATCTGTCCCAACATCATGAGGGCCCCCGCCCCCCGACACACACACCCCAACCTGTCCCCCAACAGTTTAGGATAAACGCCTTAGAATTGCTAACTAATAAAAAAAATATATTCAATAAGTATCGTTGTGTTTTATTTAATTTTAAAATGACTTAAGGTTGAAAAGTTGCGAAAAAGAAGGAACAGTGTTTTTTATTCTTATTCCATGTTATTTGTGTTTTCTTACAGACAAATACAGCAAATATTGTCAAAAAAAACAACTGTGTTAATAGAAATGAGCTAAAATTGCAATTTAATTTATAATTTAAAATTGCTGTTACTTTTGTGCTGTGAGATGCTTCCTCTTCCTCTCTCTCTCTCTATGCACCTGCAGCTCTGCTCAAAGGCGTTCACTGGCTCTGCTGTGGGGTTCAGTCCGAATAAAAGGAGCTCAACAGCCTGAGTATTCAGAAAAGAGACAGTCCAGGAAAAAAAAACTCATCTGAATGGATAGTGATATCCCAGGAATGGAGGCTCCTCCTGTTTTCTGCCATGATCAAGTAAAACTATACAAAGCAATTTCTGCCTTTTAAACATGGATCCAAATCTCTGCATCTGTCGATTCTGAGTTAGTGGTTTAAGATTTACTGGTTACCACAAAGAAACCAATAAACTACAAGTAAATAAGTGACTAACTATATACATAGTATTTCTTCGCCCATTGGGCATCGTTTACAGTAAAGAAGAGCAAACGCCCCACATGGCCTGTCGCCCTGTAGTGTTTGCTTCAGCACTTCATTAGAGTCCTGGACATTCGCTGTGCAAGCAATTGTCCTCCGCTAATGAAAAAAAGATGACGCATTGTATCAGTTGGAAGTAAATTTATCAAAGGAGGCTGATACAATAGACAGAACAACTCAAATTATGAAACATGTCTGTAAGGAGGCCTCCTGCGGACCCATATTGTACTGCTTGTTGATGGTCCAGTGACATGTGGTGACATCCAGACAGAAAATAACAGAGAAAATGTTGCTGTATGTCCACAGTGTGAGGTTGAAAAGGTGGGTCAGGCCGTAGGAGCTGTGTGAGACTATGTGCATGGCTTTAACATAGAAGAGCACATGCTGGGAAACACACAGAAGGAGCAGACCTCTGAGAGCTGCTCTGTGGCTAAAAACAATTGGGATCTGCATGAACCGATGTGACATGTGTATTAGCCCCTGCTTTTCCGTTGGGAACCCTTCTGTAGAGACAGAAGAAAGGAAAAAAACACGTAGGAGAAAAGGAGGGAAAGATAACAAAAATCTGGGGTAGAGAAACTTGTTAATCTGCAGCAGTCTGAACTGAATCTGAAGGGAGTTCATATCAAAATGAACAAAATTGCGGTGAGATCAAAAAAATAAGAAATAAAAATATGAGTATTCCAGAAGTGAAGCATGCATACATTTCCTGGTATTTCTCTACCAGAAATACCAGTTTCAGAATGTTAGCAAGTAATTTCCACAGAAGATCTGGGAACTAATCGGAGAATCTCTTTTGTCAGGCATAATAAATCGAGAGGCACTGCGCAAACTTCATACAGGCCTATTCTAAGGTTCTTTTTAAGAAAATATGTGCTGCAAGTTCCTTGACAAGAGTATAAGTTTTTAATCCAATAAAAAAACAACTAAGGAATAACAAGCTTATAAAATGAATTCTTCAAAGCAGATGCATCTATCCATGATTTCATTTGTATAAAATAAGAGCATACAGCTTTGGTACGCTTACCAACAAAAAAACGACAATTTTTTTATACATTTTTTGAACGGGGTACAAAATATAATTTTTTCAGTATATGATGATCACAAATTAGAGTTGATCAAGGAAAAATGGCTGATTTTGATCCTTTCTCTATAGGTTGGGACATCCAAAATGAGTTAAACATTTTTATTTACGATCTCTAAATTTAGAGGATTTGATGCTGCTTTATTGGTGCATCATTGAAAAAAACCCCTTATTGAGTGGTCTGTAGATTCTGCAGTGTACAGTGCAGCCACCTTTTCTTGCCAGTCACAGGATATGAGTCTGGCTGCCATTTAGCCCCTGCACTGCAGTCTCACATGGAACGACCCAAAGGAAAAAAAAGAGCCTACTCACTGTCCACACCACATTTACATCTCATCTCAGTTATTGGATGCATAATTCCTCAATACATCTCTTCAATCTCATATTACCCCCTGGTATCCTTCATTGTACACGCACGCACACAACTGATGACAATTATATTTTTATATGTCCCAGAGTATCAACCGCCGGAGCAATTTTCTGCCGTTTAAATGTGAATTTATGTGTCACGTAAATGAGCGGGGAGTATATTTAGGACCGTCTGAGGAGTGTCCCTGTCCCACTCAGCCTCTGTTTGTCACCTTTTCTTATTAGGCAGCAGCTGAACGGCCTTCAGTCCCACCAGCCTCCAGAGCCGGTCCCAGGCTGTTTGGAGCCCTGAGCAAAGTCCGATTATGTCGTTTTCCAACTAGCATCAATCACAAAGCTGTATTTTACATCCCCTTTGTGTTTAACAGTTTACACATCGGACGTTTAACACAACCTACGGTACAACTCATGATGTTTTTATAATAAAAGATAATCATTTACTGGCCTGTCACCTACCACATAAGTGTTGCTCTTTGTGGAAAGCAAATAGATTTATATAATAGTCTTATTTTCTTTTGCTGGATATCTGTACATTTTAGAAAGGTGAAGCATAAAAACAGCTTCTTAAATGTCAATATATGAGCCATAATTTTAAGAACGTTAATTTAACACTTACTTTAGAGTTTCTAAATTCATTTGGGTTATTTTATGTTTGTTTTTCTAATAATCATTCATTACCAATGCATTTCAACATGGCTCATGCTCACCTGCTCAACTAGCGATGACTTACAGAGCAGGAGGTTGCTTAAGTTTTTATTGACTGGCGCTTAATAACTGCTACCATTAATTTCTGCTAGACTATTTTTTTTTGTCGTGATTTAGTTGTCTTCATTATTTTTATCTTGCGTGTGAAACAACTGCAATGGCTCCACCCCTGCAGCCTTTAGTTTGTCTTCTGAGGTGTCGAGAGTTAATATGTTAATTAACAAAAATATTTAAATTCTGACTACAATCGATTTTCATTTATTATTGCAAATATCAAGTATCACTAGTTTGATTTTGCACTATTACCAATAGAGGCCTCATTCTACTTGTATTATTACAAGTAGAATGAATAAGATTTACATTTGTAAATTGTACTTGTGTAGGATGTTTTTTTTTTTTGCTTTTACTTTTGATAATTTCTAGAACTCTTTATGACCCCTTATGGATAGGCCCTAAGCTACTTAGGTTGCTCATTCTTTGGGCCGGCTCTGTCGGCCCAAAGAATGGTCTCTGTCTTTGCATATTTGGATCTGCTATAGTACTTTTAAGATTTCAGTGATAAATTTCCTTAATGTTGTGAGGCAATTACATCTGCGTAATACTGAGCTATTCGCAAAAAATAAAGTAAAATAATGGCTAAATTCAATGCAATGTTTTCCTTTTATCTGTTTCACCAAAAAACAACAACAACAAAGCAAAAACAGAAACAAGCATAAAAACATGGGCAGAAAAAAAGTTTACAACTGGAGCTGAAAAGGTCATCTGATATGACCCACAGTTTGAAATATAAAGTCAAATGGATTCACTAATATTATTGGATGATTAACAACAATTGATTGACACATGTTTTAATAGAACATGTTAAACTACTTTGATCCAGAAAGAACAGTGATGCAGAAACACTTGAGATGAAATTTCTCTACAAAAACTTTGATCTCGTTCAGCCGATCAAACCCTGACACTTATCAGAATCTCACCATTATGCGCTGGCTGTGTCACCATATCAAGTTTATAAACCAGTATGTTTATGAAGCGTGTGAAGGAGGACTTTTCTATTTCCTCTGCTGCCCGATTTCATGTCAAAGTATGAAATCGTTGACATAACACTCCAATTAGGTTCATGTTTCACAGGCAGTTATTGGCTGCTTCATTGTCCACATCACAACAAGCAGTGACCTTTACAAAGAGCATTTCTAACCAGGCCTCTGCATTAGTTCAATGAAAGCCTATCAGAAGACAAGCTTCATTTATTAATTTGAAACAAAAACTATATTTAAGCCAACACTTTTTCAGCTCTATACAGATGGGAATGTGTTTTATATACAACAGACTCACAATATTAAAAAAATGAATGTAAAGCTTCACAGCATGATTTCTCCGACACACATGGATCAGCAGCCGTTATTTTTCAGGAGATAAGGGTAACGTGAACCTTTCAGCTGGTCAAACTATATTTGATAAACAAGACCTTGACCAAATGACTGATTGCTTAATCTTAACACGACAAACAGCCCACCAGCTGCTTATCATCTGCGCTTGTCCAAACTGTTCACCACTATTGCGAAAAGCCCAAAAATAATTTTAAAAATAGATGTAAAATTATTTTTATTCAACCAAGACGTTTGTTTTTGGGAGGGAATCAGAAGACATTTTAAAAATAAATATATTAATAAATTAATTAATTAATTTAAAAAAAACAGCATTACTTTACATATATATTTCTGTTTTTATTCATTTTTAATTACAAATAGCTTGTTGAAAACTATTTAGGACCTTCTTAATAATCAGTGGGGGAAAAAAATTATGATTTCCACTACAGCAACCAAACCCTTTACAAACAGTGAAAACTTTATCATGTTTTCACTAGTTTTGATAATTTATCTTTGGTGATGAGCTCCAAGTCTTTGAGGCTGGAAGACCTCATTGCCATCCCCCTCATCTTCAGCTCTGCTGCATAAATTCTGCGTGAGATTCAAGTCTGACTGGGAGATGGAAACATCAATGATATTTCCAGTAACTGGTTGGTAAAATTAAAATATTACTTTTAATATACTTTAATCTGCCAACGGCACAAATAATTTTAGGCTTAGTGTCCAAAATTCATATTTAGCCTCATAAAAAACACACAGCAGAAAACAATACCACTCAACACGGGGAGGTAACTAAATCAACACAGCTTGTTTGGATTAATTAAAATTTATAACTTCTTGCATGATCAAAAGTCACAACACAAGTTTAAGGGATAAACGTGTCTCCCCTAAACAAAGCAGGATGAGAATATTGATTAGATAATATGTGAACTAAATAGATTGGTACATTTAAGTGAACATGGTGTTAAGCTGGCAATAAAACTTTGGTAGGGTTACTCAGGTAGTTTGCTTTCTACAATAAGAAGATACATTTCGTGAACGCTCACCCTGCAAATTTGAAATTACATATCTTACCGGTATTTTAAAATGAAAATTACTACAGATACAAGCTACCAATATTAGGCATCGTAAGAAAATGTTTCAAAGCACACACCTTAACATTTATTATGTATGCATATCAATATACAAAAGTCTGTTTGCATGATTTGCAGTCAAAGTTTTCCACAGAAATCCTCCCCAAATAAATACAGTGTTGCAGGCAAAGTGCTGCCTAATCCCAGATCGGGGAGAAGACTTGAGGGACCAGCAAAAAGAGCAAGGCAGCTTACATTAGTGATTGATGGTCTCTGTCTGTGCAATAGCTGACTGAGCAACATGTACACTTCTCCTGTTCACACACTTAATGGCTCACCACGTTCTATATAAGGTGCTTGTCCTCAAATACATGAACCTAAATACACGGAGTGTAGTGCGCATGTTGAGGACCGAACAGATCAGGGCTAGAGTTGGCTAATTTGGCCGAGGGACGTACCAAGCAGTCGCGGCATCTTGCTGTAGAGCGAAACCTGGAGTGCTTTGTTGAATTTCTTTCTCTGCATCCCCTTCTTTTTCAGCCGTCCACCTTATTCCATCACTGTTAAAAGATTGAATGAAGACAAAAAGGAAAAAAAAAAGACATCAAATGTACAGCAATACTTTGTTGACCTATGCAGAAACTATACTGTAGGAGCACTTTTCTGGCAATCCTTGATCCTGTCACGTCCCTCGTCCAGTGCCAAGACGTGTCTGGTCTGGCCCTCGGCCAGGCTGGGCTGGACTGGGCTGGTCGCCACCAAGGCCCCAGCAGCCTAGCAGCAGGCTGGACAAGCTTAATGCTGACACATCGCTCACATCAACCAGGGAGGAGACCACTGGAAGATGCTGAAACATCAGCACGCCACCATTTCAGAAATGCAGGGGAAGATTAGACTTTGGTCACAAAAAGGCTACATTTGAGAAACCGTCCCAATTGTGCTTAACTGTCTTTTTAGCAGAATCAGATTTAGATATAATAATAATAATAATAATAATAATAATAATAATAATAATAATAATAATAATAATAATAATAATAATAATAATAAT
>CAEGAF010072205.1:0-71862 GCA_903067075.1 Micropoecilia bifurca | reverse complement strand
ATATATTATTGTGAGGGCTTTTCATTTGGTTGCCCATAAACATTGATGTTATTTCTTTAGTTATCATGCACAGTGTAATCAAGCAAATGGATGCAATGTCTTCATTTCATAGCTGCTAAATTTCACTTCAGTGTGCAGATCTGTGCATGCTATTAATTTCATAGGCCTCTTTACAAAATAATTGATAAAATAGATTTCTTGATATATTGAAAGGACATTTTAAATTGGTATGGGTATGCTAAAGGTTGTGAAATCGGTTGATTTTGAATTTGAATAAGCACAAAAATGATAAATTACCATGGTACAGCTATTAATACAAAGGCAAAATATGAGACAAGGCTACAACGGTTTCAATTCTCCTTACACAGTTTTATGTCATAATCATAATCCTGAGAAGGGAACACAGTTTTAACCAACCTTTACAATAACTCCAATTTTCAATGAAACCATCAAATAAACGGTCTTACTAAAAGGACAGAAGTTTCATGAAAAATAAATCATTTCAAAGTCTGATTTCTTTCCTTACAGCCTGTCATCTTTTTCTAATGTATGCAGAGATACTGTGATAACTAGGAGAAAAACACAAACGAAGAAGCTTTTCTGCTCTCAATTGTGATTTTCAGCCATTATTCTTGATTGCAACTAAAATTGCCGTTTCAATTACACCATGAAGTGCTCTTTCTTCACTTTTACTCTCTATGTGTCTGTGTTGGAGTTGTTTGTTTACTACACTTTTTTCTCTCCTTCTTCTTCTGTCAGTGTTTATTTTTGTTCCTGAGTTGTAATTTCTCGTGTTGTTCATTCTCATTTTTGCCTGCTGCAGAGTGTTGATGCTTGTAAATGTTTTATTTGTTTCGTATCTGGTTTTTGTTATTGTTCCAGAGTGCTATTCTCTAACAACTAGCGGAGGAACTAGGGGGTGAAAATTAGGAACAGTGTTGCAACTGCTCTACCTAGTAAAACACTGCTTATGGGAGCCATCACTGTGGTATGAAGAATCTCTAAAATCTAAAAAAAAAAGAAAGAGGTAATTTTGCTTTGAAGAAGGAAGGAAGTAGTTCTCGGTTTCTTAGTTTACCTTGGTAAAAATTCATGTGTCATTTTAAAAATACTTTACTATTCCGATTTTATTTAATAATTCAGGTATTTTGTAACTCTAACAGACACAGTGTCTGGTTTTATTTTGGATTGTATAATTTTGCATGGATGGCTGCTCACATAATAGACTATAAAGCACTTATGTTAGTTTATAAATCACTGGATGGCTCAGCACCAAAATACATTAAAGACCTGTTGTCGATGCATTAGCCTTGCAGACAACTCAGGTCATCGGGTTTAAGTCTGTTCTGCATCCCAGAGTCAGATATGCAAATTTCTTCTAACCCAAACGGTGAATTAAGCCGTTTTGGTAAAGGAAGTCTCTGCTGGTCGTGTTTTCCATCAGTTACAAAAGCACTGCATCAAGAGAAACTGGAAGATGTAAGGCTTCCACCGTCACAGCGTATAAAGATCATACTAAAAAGCCGAGAAATGTCTGGTGGACAGGCGAGTGATTGATTAGGACGGAACAGGCGTGAACTTCATGGTTCTGATACTTTGAGCCATCTTCACATTGCAGCTTTCCCTGATTATACTTGGCATTGAAGTCTCGGAGACGTCTCTCAGAACAAGGGTGACACAAATTTAAAGTGATGTCCTCGTCGGCTCTCCGGCCAAACATCTTCTCGTGAAACTTGCGGGAAATAAAATCTCTTGACCTCCATTGTTTTGAACGCCGTTTCTGAAAATTAAAAAAAAATCCAAACCTGAATGTTGTTTGACGGAGAAAAAACAAACAAACAAAAAAAACCCTGAAATTAAATAAATGTTTTGTACGTTTTTAACACCTTAAGAGTTATTTGGCAAAAGGGCTTCACAGATGGTATCTCTGTTCAGCATGTTGTGCGATTCTCATAATTTGATGTGGAAGTTTTCAAAAACAATCCCATAATGCATGTTGGCAGAGATGCATGTGTGGCACCTTTTTAGTGCTTTTGGATGTAAATGATCCGACATGATGAATGGCTGTGATCCAGCCACGGTCAGTTATCTGAGGCTCGTTTGAATGAGGACAGAATGAATCAGCACATTATGTGTACATTATGTAAATGTTTGCTGGTGTGGTTAATGGAAGTAAAGCCAGTTCACGACTGCCCATTACTCTTGCAAGGACTTTCTCTGGGGAGTGGCCCCTTAATCAGAGTTGTGGAGTCAAGCTACTCTGCTGCCTTTGTTTTTCTCACCATTAGCAGCCGAGGAAATGCAGTAAGCTTTTTCTGCTCTGTATGCTAATGTGATTAGTTGTTGCAGACATTCACTCAGATCTGCTTTTTATATTTTAACAGCCTCTCGCTGGGCATGAAAGGCAACCTTTGTCAACCCCTGTACGTTTGGATGTGGACCTTAAAACTTCAATGCCAGCTCAAAATGCTTAAAGCCTCTGTGATATTTGGCTTCAAATTCCACTCCTATTTTTTTTTTTAAAAAGTGAATTATTGAGTAAAACGGGCTTCTGCTAACGCCCCGTGAATTGCATGATGTTGCCTGAGGCAATTTCGCTGGGACGAGAGTTCAGAGGCAAAAACCTTTTGGAAAACAACAGCGAAATGAGATTTCTGCAGATTTATGATTTGTTTGTAGTCAGTAAAGAAAAAGAAGCTGAAAAAGAGTTGAATTCATTTGACTGATTTCCACGAAATCCAGTCAAATGTACCTAAAATCTGATGGGAAAACGTCAGACAATGTTTACAGAGAATTAACTAAATATCCCCCTGCATGAATAAAATATGTATATAACCTAAGTACAATAAATGTAATCTAGTATATAATTCCCATTAAAAAAGGGTGTTTATAGATTGTGCTCTATTTTAAAAATATCTATAGTGCTGAGCAGTCACTGCTTAGTAGTATTTTAAAAAAATAGTAAAGAATATTAAACACACATTTTTTGGCCACAGTGGGATAAGGTAAATACAGGTCAGTCTGCTGCCTAAATTTCAGTGTAAACTCAACTAAACATGGAAAAACAAAGAAGAGAAAATAAAGCTATTTGAATTGTTTTATATATAGACACACATACAAGTGTGTATGCAGTGTTAGTCAGAAGGTAAAAAGATGTCTAAAGGTTCTTAAAACCTTTCCATTTTTTATTGCATATCTTAATACATATTGCTTAAATCTCCCACGCTACTTAGTTCGGTGAGTTCTGGCCTAGATGTGCTTCTGAGACAGCGATCAAAGATGAATAATGTTTGTCTGGTGGACTATTTCTATCTTTATTTATCCATAGGTTTTGGACCATTGACATTTTGAAAGATCAAGTAATAACCTATTTTCAGCTTGCTGGTGGAGACCATGACATTTTGTTTGAATTTAATTGTCCCAGTATTTTAAAGAGACCATGAAACTGTGGACCAACGAGAAGGTTTGCAAAGCATTGCAGATCATTTCCTTTACTGAACAGGGAAGTTGTAAATTAACAGTCAAAACCTCTCGATACCTTAACAAAAGCTAAGTATAAAATGAACAAAAAGGTGTGAGATTATTGTAGTTCATTAAAACATATTTGAAGGGTTTTTAGACCAATTCACTTCACCGTCCTGCATAAATCCAATCTTACAGCAGTAACGACAACAAAAAAACAACATTTCTGAAAAACGCACTACAATTCTACACAAATACACAGAGGTATTAGCTACAGGTCGAAGTTCATAGTAAACCTTATGATTGTTTGTGACTGTACACACAGGTATAATTGACCTCAGGTCAGCTGCAGGCTTGTTTACAGAGCAAGACTGCAGCAAGCATCCTCATTTATTGCTGCCATTTGGATTGTCGGGTTAAAAAAATGTATTCTGAATGAATTTGTGTTGTCCAACAAATTGTTTTAATAGTACAGCAGAAAAATAGCTACTTAGTTGTTTAAGATGCTGCATGTTTTGGTACTGTGCAAGACGGATGGGTGTTCTCCTAATTTCTTTATTCTTCTCTACAATTATCAAATGTCATGCATGAATGTGATACTGATCAATACATATTCAAGAAAGTTAAATATGTATATGAGAGGTTTAAAGTTCAGTCAAATTAGCATTAGCATCAGCCTATTTTCAGCAACTTATGATATTCATGAAGTGACTCCAGCTTCCTCCTAAAGTTCAAATTCATGATTTTTGGCTTGGTTGTCTCTCTAAATTGTCAAATGCGTGTGTCTGTGTGTGAACATCCTTGTGTCTCCATGTTGCCCTGTGATGGATTGACCACGTGTCCAGGATGTACCCTGCCTGTTGACCATCAACTGGTTTCGATGGGGAAGCTTTCGTGGAAGTCAGTCAAATGAAAAACATGCTAAAGTTGTAGAAATGTATTGTTACTAGATTAAGTTGGAAAGACGGTCACTATTCTCGTCACCAAGTGTTTCCATCATGGCTTGTTGCTCATCGGAACATGAATGGCTGCTCCTTGAAACAGCATCACTTCCTCTCCAAGCTTCACTCCTCATTCCCTTTCAACACTGGGTGACCTGAATGTTCACTGTCCAGAAGCAACAGTTTTAAGTGAAATCTTGCATTGTAAAGTCATAACATTTGTACCCTGCTGCCTTTTTTTATAACCACAATTCTTGAAAAGAAAAGCCACCACCTCTGGCCATCGACTTTAAAGTCCTTAACCTTCTTTTACGAAACAGTTTTGACAGTGTATTTGCACACAGACAGTATTCATTTACAAAACGACTAATATAGTCAGCCACTTGCGATGTAGGCATTTATAAATGAAGTCCCAGAACAAAAGGAGGCAGAAGTAACTCTAACCCTTCTGTTTCAAGTATTTACTCTTGCAGCATTGCTACGTAGTAGGCTGGTGGCTCAAGCAGCAGCTGGTTGACTTTAACGTTTTGTTCTGCTTCAGTCCTTTCCCACTTCACACCTGGATGGAGGGAAGATGCCTCGGTTCTGTCCTTAAGGTCAGGTGGGAGCTACAGAAGAGCTGTTGCTGATGTTGCTGATACTCTAAACCAGTACTTGTGATAAATGCTGTTTTTAAAAGACATTTTGCTCTTTAAAGGCAATCATTTTTTGATTTACTTTTTACTGAGGAACGCTAGGGCCAGACCAATGTCAATACTTATTATTGTTGTTGAATCAATGTGCGTTTCAGCTGAAATCACGCTTTTCAAACTTTAATGTTTTCTTAATGACCATGTATTTTCACAATTCAAATCTTTTCTGCTGGTTTGTTCATGTATAACACTGTGACTTGCACTCCTGACAGAACAAACAAGCCTCTTGCCTACAGGACACTTTTATCTGCAATTATGCTGTATAAATAAACAGCTTTCTCCGAGTGAAATAAATGTCCTTCGTGTCTGAAGAAGAAATGGAAGAGGTGCTAATTTATTTATTTATTTTTTTGTGCAGTTTTTTTTACTTATCGAATGCCAATAAATGGCCCTTCACGAGAGATAGCCTCAGGCGGTCATGTTCCAAACCACACAAAGAAGAAGGTCATTAGGCTGAAGCCAGAAAAAGATCTCCATCGTGTTGCTGGTGCTTTTTCTCCAACACTAATGGCGAGTTTTTAGGCGTTGCTGCTAGATCAGTAGTCTGCTTGTTTTCTACGGAGATGAATTAAAGAAGAGATGGGCAAAGGCAGAAGCCACTGTCTAAGGGAAAGGATGAGGAGGAGATTCATTACCTCTCACCCCCAACACACACAGAAACACACACACGCAAACACAGAGCAGAACTCTGCCTCATTATTTCCCCATTTCTATCACCAGGAGGAAGTGAGGGGTTGCAGCCTTTCTACTGAGGCTGCTGACGTCTGCCCTTCCATTTATCACATGTTAAACCCATGTGTTCCCACACACACATTAACACGCACACACACACACACACACACACACACACTGGAAGACTTTTTTTTTTCCATCTCCAAACGCAGCTGAATCGGAAAAGCTGAAAAAAAGGTGAAGATGCCGCCATCTTCAGAAGCTCTGGCAGCTTCCGATCTTAAAACATCATCACAGTTGGAGTCCAGAAGGACTTTATTATGTTACCTGAACGCATCATTCACACAGATTTAAAATATTACACTTTCTCCTGACAGAACAAAATGAGTCCTGCACATTGTCAAATGAAAAAGATCTCAGCGAAAGAGAGCAGACACTAGCTTTCTCTCCATCTCCCAGTAGAAATGCAACTGCAGGTAAATGCAAGAATGCAGAAATACTTGATGAATAATTCAGCCCTCGTTACGCGGCTCCAAAAAGGCATGCCAAACAGCAAACATGGCACCGGTGGTGTGCTGGCCTTCCTGAGACGTCACCCAACCTGCCCAGTTGGGTTAATGTTTTTGGAATGGAGAGAGAGGAAGAAGAGGAGCCTTCAGGAAAGCTTCTGTCAGAAAGGTCTGCTTTGTTATCCCTTATTAAAATCCAGTTTTCACCCACTCTAACTGATCTGATTATTAGCATGATTAGATATGAACTCTGCTCAAAACCACAGATATTACAGCATTCTGCATGTAATGAGTAATACATTCGCCCGACATGATGCTATTAAGCCTGCAGATTTTCTTGTTACATGTTATGATGTGGACATTTCCAAAATCACCAAATTTCTAGTGGATTATCTGTTGGTGTTCATTCATGGTGAATGCCTGGGGCACATGACAATGCCTGTATCCAATTTTTAATTATAAATTAAAATTTTAATTATAAATATGTTCTATTGATGTTTATACAGTTCTATTGATGGGTTGTCTTTCCTTCTAAATCAATCATATGAAGATCAACAGAGTGTTTAAATGCATCTCATACCTATTAGGGCTGTATAATAATATCGATATTATGATATATATCGATATTTTTTTCTTAGAAAAAAATCAATATTCATCTGCAAGTATCGTAACATCTGACTGTCACTTTTCTCACTCATTGCTTGCTTCGCACCAGGTCATCAGGCTTAGAGTGATTCCTTCAGATGTTAAGTGTCAAGGTTTAAAAGGTATCAAACTATTCAGAGCAGGTTCACGTTATTTACTTTACTATTGCATGTAATCTACAGTTTGTACTGTTTCAATTAAAAGAAACATGTTTTCTCACCACTTCTTTGATTCATTTTGTCCAGCTGTCGACTTTAAGTCGGTGTCCATGTCCAACCAGAGTCAGGTATTGTGTAGTTGGTGCTTTTAATCAGTTTTCAGTTAAATTAATTAAATCCAACTTTATAACAGTCAATTGACAGATAGGTCCCCATTTACTGTTATACAGGTTTCACATTGAAGTTTACAGTTGGATTCTGACTACATATACATTTCATGTTACTATGGTTGACAAATACAGAGTCAGTCAGTTGTCTTGGTTGTAAGAATAATCCACTGTCCTATTTAGTACCATTAGCAAGGCTTGTGTTTGCTATCTTGTTCCTTTGGTCAACATTTGAACAAAATCTTGCTAAGTCATAGCATGGCTCTGGAAACTCTATAGACTGACTTGGAGATCAACATGTGCATCGATTTGGATCTTATTTGATCTTGCATGTATATTGTTTATTGTGAGTTACAACACCCCACACTCCAAGCAATTCTCTATTAGTTTGCTCTGAAACCCATTGTTGATGAATAACTAGAGACTCATGGAAACAAAAGCTATTAAAGTAATTTACTTTAGAAAAAAGTTCCTGTGAGGGCTGAAAAAATGACAACTAAAGTAAATTTACACAGGCAGGGGTAATCAGCTAATGGAACACCGGTGAGTAGCAATCAGCTAACATGACACAAGTGCTGAGAAAAATAAACATAAAAAGCAAAACAAAAGAAGTGCACAATTAGAGGTAATTTCACAATATTCTATGAAATGACACTTGAAAACCTAACTTGAAGTCAGTTCTGACTTGGCAACAAAGAAATGCTGGGGAAACACAATACTCCCAAAATTCACTAATTTGAGCGTTCAGAAAGGTCCTTTAGTGTTGTAAGTGTTTTGCTTGACTATGTGTGCAAATTAAAGAAACTCTTTTCCAAAAAATGTTCAAATTGAATTTTGAAGTGAAAAGTAGACTTAAAATATTGAGAATTGTCAATTTTACATTGAAATTTAGGGATTTTTTTAAAATTAACATTGCTTGATCATGCATATATTAGGCATTCAAACACAATAAATGATTACAGAATGAGAAAGTAACTTAAGAGCATTGTTATAGCTTAGCTCCCATAATGCAAACACTCCCTTTAAATTACCCGGTCTATTTGGGAATGTAAAAAATCTGAGTTTCAGTGAAATTATCTTGTGTAATCTCTGCAAACTGGCTTTAGCTAAAATAAGCAAATGAGCAAAAAATAGCCATGGAAACAACTATGAGGGCAACCGAGTTATATTTCAGGTTAATCAAATTCACTACAATGGAAGATATGAACTATACATGACTGAAGTAAAAGATGATTCAGTAAAGAATAAATGTAAAGGTTTTCACATATCGCTTTTACTTTAGTGCATTTGTTTGATTTCAAGTGAACGGCACAGAATATGTGCATAAGTCATTATATGTGGAAAATGTTGAAAAGTATTTATCATGGTCCCATTTCGGACATTAGAAAAAACACGTTTCAACAGTTTACGTTTGAAAGTCTTTGACAATCAAATAAACAATTATTTTTACCAAGATATCAATAACTCTTATTTGTGCAACATTTCTAAACATGATTACATTTAATAATGGCATTCACTCTCATTTGCCAGTGTACCCAATTATCTCAACAAAACAAAATCTCTTATCCTCTCTCATTTGATTTTCACACGGTGTCTGTGATGAAGGTCCTGGCTTTTTCTCTCATCTTCTTCAGCGCTATATAAAGATGCTTCCTCTCAGCTCCTGGGCTCAAGAATGATATTCAGTTTGCTGTGATATCTCTGCCACACAGGCAGCTTCGTCAGAGAGGACATATTGCAGACATCCATCCTCCGCCATAGTCACACTCTGCTGTGAAGCCAGAGCTTGACACTAAGTAGATCCAGCCAGCAGAAGGGAGTTATTGTGTAGCGTGGCCATGAGATAGAGGTCACTGTTGCCAAAGGTATGAGAGATGGAAAGAAAGCAAATGTCCCGACAGTAAATCATATGTTGGATTCATGTATTTCAGCAGAAATGTGAAAGGACAGGTGTTAAAAAATATTAATTATGGCTTATTAACATTTTACCCTGCAAAAAAAGAGAATTGAGTGTTACATTTGCTATCTAAATACCTATATATATATTTTTTCTTTTGGTTTAAAATTGAACACAATTGCCTGATGTGCTTTTGTAGATGATTGCAGCCAACAGTTTTGCTTTATGGGGAAAAGTCTCTGTCTGTTCTTGGAATTGCCTTCACACTTCAGCTAAATTAAAGCTTCTGAGATGAAGTTCTTTCAAGAAAAATCTGTCTGCTGCCTACTTCAAATTACACCCACCCACCCACTCACTCACTGTACGTAAATTCTTTCTCAAATGTAAATAGCACTTTAATGATATTCTCGCTGTCAGCTCTGAAGAAACTTTGAAAGAAAAAAAGGAAAAAAAATCCACTGAAGAATTTGATGTTCTCTATTTTGAGAAGTTAGAAATCAGAACATGTGAGAAGAACACTGCAACTTTTCACAAAATTTTCTCAAACACAATATTTTTTTATATTTTTTTCCTTGGTATGTTGAGGAATAAATATATATTTGTGTTGGGGAAACAACAACACATGTTGCAATAAAGTTAAAACTGGTCTTACTAATCATGCAGGTGTTATACTAATGTAGCAGACACTCCACAGCTGCAGTACAGTTATTTTGTGGGGGGATGCTACTACTAAATAGTTATAAATTTTATATGAAAGGTTTTCCAGTGTTTTTAGTAAATCCTGAAAGCCTTCAGGAAGCAGAGACAACTTCATTATCTATTCACATATAATGGTGCCTATTTGCTTTGTACAGTTGGATTTTACATGGAGTGCATTTTGCTAAAAAGCATAATGCACTGAATATTTTCCAACCTAAAACCAATCCACTCTACCAAGTTGACTGAATTGTCAGAGATTGGGACGGGAATCAAAGGTGCCTTGATTAAAAAGTAGAATTAATTCAGCGAGAGCAGCACAAAACAAACAATTAGCCAATCAGTGCCCAGAGCAGGTCTCAGGTTGTTATCAAACTGTTATCAGATCCTGTGAAATACTGCCTGGATAAAGATTTGAAAAAAGATAGTGGTTAATTTGTTTTATTGTAACAGGCAATACAGATGCTAGGCATGGCTATTGAACAACAAATTGCTTAAAATTTTTGACGATTGATTAACTGCAGTAGTGTATTTGAAACGATAGCTGTTGAGCGGTGAACATAATCTCTATCAATTTCTTTTCAGCTTTGATGTTGCATAAGTAATCCATGTAATTTGGCCTATTTCAAGCATTACTAGATTTCATTTATGGTGCTTTGCCATGTATCCATTACAGAATTATAGAAATAACACTGTAAAACAGCATGCTAATATATCAACAACATCTGGTTTTAGCTGGGGAGTTCTTGCACACACATAGGAAATGTGAATGATGTCAAAACTCTACCAGACAAGAGGATTACTTTCTCTGTATTTAACAGGGAAAGTAACCAGTCAGCTCTGGTCCTGTCAGTTTTTCAGCAGTGTGACCTTCACCCTTTTCGTTAATTGAGAGACTGCCTAATGTTTTTGTTTCATTTTTGGGTCAGGCTTTACTTTTTTGTATCTCACCTGTGCTGGGATTATGAGATGTTAAATACATAGTCACATGTATTGGATTACCCTTAATTTAGAAAAAATATGTATGTCTAATTTTGTCATTTTACATATTTATATCATTTCATGAAGCTTTAGACATAACGGTGTAATGGCAGAAAACGATCTCTCTTTTGGAAAGGTTGGAAATTAGCAGGATTGCTAACGGTTTCTGTTCATACTTGTGTTTGGATGGGGAAAGTTCACTGCAGTTCCCCCTCAGAAAGATCTTAACATTGTCTGAAAACCAGACAATCTGAAAACCAGTATAATATGGTTTTCAGATTGATATATATATATATATATTCTTTTATTCAACCTTTTTTATTATTCCAGGCTATAGTTAAAATAATGGCCGACTTTAATTTCTCTGGTCACCAGTGATCATTTCAGCCGAACAGGAAGTGTGAAACTGATGATGTTTCCACTTAAAGAATGTTTCAGTTTTCAATGTCACTACTTTCACCCCCTGTTATTTCCACTGCAGAAATAAAGACCAAATCAGATCAACAGGATCAAATTGTGGCTCAGAAAATGGCACTAGCTGGGAAATAATGGTTTTGGTTTTGTGGTGGGATCTGGTAAACCTCAGAATGGACTATTTGTAGTTTTAGTTTTAATCTTTGCAATCTACTGTTGGTATTTAGTCATAGACAAGAAATAATTGCTTATGTGCAAATATATCATTCAAATCAAGTCTTACACATAACATTCCCTAGACTTTATATCATGCACCATTTTTAAATTGAAAGAAATGTGTGCAGGATAATGCTCCTTTGCAACAAAAAGTGCAGGCTTTAATAATTAAAAATCGGTGGATATTATTCCACCATCCAGAGCTTGAACCTCTTTCATTTCCCCCGCTGTGATTTAAAATCATGGGGAAAAAAATGAAGTTTGATTAATGTTCCACCTCTGATACTGTTCCACCTTTCCTCTAGGTTTTCAGGTACTTTATATAAGTTATGAAGTGCAACTGCTGAGACTAAATCATTGGTTATAGTTTTATTTTTTAAGAATCATGGTTTCTTATTTACTCGGTGGGGTCCTTTTTCTCTCCACTGGAGGTCTGAAGTCTCCTCCAACAGCAGGAGACTTATGAAGAAGACAAATGAAATAAGATGCAAAAGAACAATAATGTGTCTGACAGCTGCTTCATTTCATATGGGTATTTGTGATCTTTAGTCCTATTTGCTGGATTAATCAGATATAGAGACAAGGTAAGCAACAGAAGAAAACAACTAGCAAACACAATACATTTAGGACAACATTAATGCATAAAGCAGGTCTTGAACTTGTACATGTGGTTCATATTAAAACACCTGCCATGGGTATGCATTATTTTGGACTTAACTGCAAAGTTTTTCTGTTAGTTTTGTATCTTGACCTCCTTCTATTCCTCTTTTTGCCCTTGGCAGAAAATGAAAGCAATTTGCTTGTCAGTGACATAATGGCACTGTTTCTGCTCATGAAAGACACAAATGTCATTCAGGTCAACAGCAACCCCCCCGCCCCACCCCCCGGGACAGTCATTAGGTGAAATTAGAGGCACGATTCTGTCGCTCACGGCTGACAGCATGATGGGTATCTTTTCCACGATGACTTCATCATGTCAGGTGCAGAGGGTGAAAGACATCAAAGTCAAGGAAATATAGGCAAACTCGCTCTGGGAGAGACAGCCTCAGAGGTCTCTGGATTCACGGTGGAGTGGAGTAATGCACAAGTTTTCACACAGGTGCTGTTTTTTTTTTTTTGCGGGCGGGGGGGGCATGAAAGGATTGAGCTTTGGTTTGATGTGATAATGAAGTGCCTTCTTTAGTCTTTCATCCAATCACCTTCATCTATTTGTCCGACAAATGCTTTGGTACACTTTAATACACTTCTAAAGTAGTTCTGCTAATCAGATGGGAGTATCATCATCATCTTCAGGCTTTGTTTAAAGGATTTCTCACATTGGAGAAGGAAATGATTGGTGATAAACCGAGAGCTCCGGCTTTCTTTGTGCGCCTGCCTTGCGAGACCACCCATGAGTCACACAAGCGTCGCATCGAGCGTTTGCACGTCTGTGTATCATGCTGCCCTTCCCCCCTTCCTTCCCCCGTGTTTTCATATCAGGAGGAATTCAGAGATTTGAGACTTGTCATGGTTGGTAGAGGTGAGCAGGAGTGATGCAACGGTTAGTGCACTGGAGCGTTTAGCCGTACATGGGAAGATTTACCGGCCTGTGAAGCCATAAACCTGCAATTACAAACCCTAACAACTCTGGCACAGGCAGCCCGTACAACACAGTTTTCCTCTGGGCTCAGGGATTTAAGCCTCACAATCAGTCAAGCGTGAGTTAAGAAGCTAATTGCACAAGAGTGACACACATACACACACACACAGCCTCCTTACAGGAGAGAGACTGATGTCGGAGGTGGAATTTTGTTTAAAATTCATCAAATTTTAATCCAGCTTGTACATTTCCATATTTCCATATTTATCTCCACGCTTCTAGCATCCACTTCCTCCCTGCGTATAATTTCGGCCCTATTAATAGCTCAAACCGCTCCTTACCCAAGACGCACGCTAACAGGGGAACACGCTTTCACTCTTGTCACCGCAACCTCGTATCTGTCCAGCGTTCAAAGACACGCGTATCCCAAGGTAGATAGGGCTGTCAATGAATCACTCCGCTTCTGCCACAGTTGGTAAATTGACTGTTTGATGCTGGAAACAGATGGGGCAGGAGGCGGGTGGAGTCGCTGATAAGATGTAGGATTCATACTCTTCCCCGCCTCGCTATAATGAATCAGTGTATTTACTTAGAGCGATCTGCTAGTCTGAAATGGTCCTGCGATTGCTCCGTCTTCTCCCCCATGTTGTCACTCCTCTGGTTTCTCTCCCCTCCCCCCCTAAAAGTAATTGCTCTTACCTGAGACACTGTAATGGATCCTGGATGAAGTATTGAACGCAGCTAGATTTTGATTAAGGGGCTGTAGGGCAGAACATGCCTTTAATGAAACTGAGGAATCAGCATTCTCCTGGCTGTAGCGCCAAGGCTGGATGCTGAGCATCACGGCCCACAGGCGCCTTGATTAGGACCTGATCCCAGCAAATCCAGGCATGGGGCAAAGCCTCTGAATTAAAAGCAATGAATTTGACTATTAATAATACCAGAGGTATGTGCATAGTTTTTTTTCCCTCCCCCCTTTGGAGACAGATAATGATTAAAGATGTGTATTCATTTACTGTAAGCTCTCCCACATGCATATTCACCCACAAGTCCAATCATCCACCTTGTTGCTCTGCAGCTGAAACACTAACACACTCATTAATGCACTCAATCCTTTTTCCCTTCATATGCAAAAGGTCAGGCTTTATCGGTTAGAATTTTAGCATGAGGGATAACTTGCATTAGCTTCTTTCATCCTCTTCCTTTATTGCCTTTTTGCTCGTGTTTAAAAACTGATTGCATCTCGGACGGAGATGAAAGGGAAGCAGTACGCTCTCCTCCCCCCCTCCGTTCTTTGAGCATGCAAATGGACGTAATCTAAAAGACGGAGTATTAGCATGCTAAAAGACAGCACAGCTATGATGAACACCATTTGCCAAGGCTTAATGCGATAGCTGGGTAAGATGATTAACTTTGAATCCATTTAATCAACCACAAGCGCTTTCTCAAATAACCAACTGTCTCCCGTTCGGATAAAACTTCCTCTGAAATCTGTCGGGAATTGGATGGATGTGTCAAATCACAGAGTTTCTAAATCAGAGTCGAGGCCAGCCAAACAGGGCTCTTTGAAGTGATGGACATCAAACATCATTTTCTCTGCAGTGTTTGTCATTCTCTGCTTTGTTTAAAGCTCAAAATGGAGTGCAACTTGGAGCGCGCAGGCAGCTCGATTTGACTGAGCAGTCAATGTGCCCTTGGGCTGCATCCTATTGACTTAAGTAGTTTAAGTAGTGGGGCCTCTCACCTTCTTTCTCATATCGACCCCAAAGTGCATGCTGATAGCCGTCTCTCGTAATGTGATGGAAGTTCTGATCCTTGTTGCTCGGCCTTAAACGGCAATCCAAGAGCTCGGCTTGTGAGGCGTCGTAGTTGTATTTACTGATTCTAGACACAATTTGTAGCTGAATAGTCTATTACTGCTGCCAGACCTGGCCAGAAACATTTTCACCAGCAAACACTCCGGCTGGATCTGACATGAAGCAAAGCTTAAATACGTGGAAAGGCACCTTGTGCTCACTTCTAAGTATGGCAGAGTATCTGTGATGCTGTAGGCCTGTTGAGTGCATGGCATCATGACTCGTTGAAATACCAATGCTTTTGAATTATGCTGCTTCCATCAGTTATGATCTAAATCGTGCATCTGCACAGAAATACTCTACCAGATACAAATTAAATGTTCTTCCATGGACATATCAGTTTACAGACTAGAATCCATTTGAACATTTGAACTGAGGAGAGACATTAAAATAACCGAAGACTTTGCTGATTACATTTATTATACCCAAATAATTATTTGCTGTAAGGCCTTTACACTTCTTAAACAAGTGTCCATCTTTACATGTCTACATTTTCTGTTAATGTAATAAACTCCCACAGCTCAAAGATAAGCCTTTATTAAATGCTTTCTCTGTTGTGTGTCTGCTCCTCCAACAGACCTTGATAACCCGGTGATTACGGTTCACCAGAGTATAGGAGAAGCAAAGGAGCAGTTCTACTATGAGAGGACTGTGTTCCTGCGCTGTGTGGCCAACTCCAACCCGCCCGTCCGCTACAGCTGGCATCGTGGGAGGGAAGTTTTGACGCAGGGATCCGACAAGGGTGTGGAAATTTATGAGCCGTTTTTCACACAGGTAAGACAGAGGGAAGGTTTGTCTTAAATTAAAGCTAATTTCAGAAGGACCACTGTTAAGATTTTAGATTTTTCGAGCCTTGGCTTTTTCCTTTATTTTTTTTAATTTGCTTTTAATTAAAGTTATGAGTAGTTTTGTAATCATTCCTTACTTATGGTTGGAACTAGATAGTCAAGCTAAGCACTTTTATTCCCCTGCTTTTTAATATTTTTGGTCTGTTCTATTATTCCAACCCATCACAGTGACCATGATTAGGTACAGTGTTCCTTGGTAAGCTTTTGTAATACAAGTCGCTGTAGCTTTGTCCTTAGTAATGTTTTCTGCCCAAAGCTCCTCTTTGTACAGTATGTAGCGCGTAGTGTGGGAAGAAACCACAAACTGCCAGAGGCTTTTCTGCGGTTTCGGATGGTGTTTTGTCCCCAAGTGCTTAACAGCCTTCTGTTTTTAGACTTCTGTTTCGTACATTCTAGTTTGGATGCCACGCTGGCAGCATTTGACATTTTAACAGCATTTCCAACCCTTGAATTTCAGGATTTTTGGCAGTCGCAGTCGCGTTGTTTGTGATAAAAAGGATTTTCAAGCTCAAAAAATATTTCTTTTAAAAAACCTGGAAACATGAATAAAAATATGATGTTGTACAAGAGTATCTTGTTTCTTTTGGGAACTTAAAGTTCCTTATGTTCCACCAAAAGATGTCAAGGAGTCGAAATAACCTCACTGCTGAAACATTTTTGGATAATTTCAGCTCATAAGACCTGTTTTATATTGCAGAATAAAAAAAGCATATATTGAGTGTATATAAAATTAATTTATTTGGACATATAGCTTAAGCTGGCTAAAATTAAATGGATAACATGACAAATCTGGTGTACTTTCTAGCATTTATTCTCAAAAAATAGCACTATACTAAAAATAATTTTGACAGGCATAAAGAAATGATACTTTGTCAACATGGATAAAAATTTCTAAAGATAACTGCCACTTTAAAGCCAATTTTGGATGCTTACCAAGGCACATGTCAGTATTAAGACATTTTTTATTACAGCTGAAGTAACTAATGGTAAAAGAAATAGTGTTGTTTTTTTCAGCTTTTGTCGGTCCTGTGAAATTCATCTCTATTTTCAAGAAAGAGTGTTTGTGGCAGATACTTTATGTGCTCATAAAGCATTGCGGTTATTGATTCCTTCACTCACAAAAGACAAATGTGGAATAAAATATTGTGTTTACAGCACATTTATAGATTGTGCCAGTAAACACAGACATTAGAACAAGTTCTGCTCATAACAAAGTGATTTCAGAGGCTTCTATGATTATTACTTGCTATGAAATTCAAAGCCAATTGAACAGACAACTTGGATATAAAGGAAAGGCTAAGAATAAATAGTTTATGAACATCGTATCATAAGCATAGACCAATCATCTGCATTGTCACTACACTTCTGGGCAAGTCTTTATTCATAACTATCAAATCAACAGAATATCTCACAGATTAGGAAAATGGCATAATTGTAGTTTTTTCCCTTTCATCTGTCTACCTCATGCCCGACTAACCTCCCAGACAGGACAGCAGAACATGCCTTAATGAACCTTCTGAAAAGCAAAGCCAGATTTCATGGTTTACATGCATATTTTCGAGGTGGGTTTCCATCACAAGTGGTTGAGCAAGTGGATTTTCTATGCAGTCTGAAACAGAAAAGCTTTTGTTCCAAAAAGGATTTTCTGCAGTCGACAAAGAGCTGATTGAGATTGTTCTATCACTTGTGAAGGTATTGTCATTTTTCAATAGATTGAGTTAAATGTGATTTGATACGTACTTGGAAGTCTGTATCAGTGAGAATATGAATCTGCACAAAAAAAATGGAGCGGAAAAGAGGCTTAGAAAATAAAGAAAGGGAGGAAAAGGAAGTGAAAATTATGTTTGGCTCAAATGAGGAAAGATGGGTGTTAACTAATAGAGTGAGTGAAAACGCTGCACTACTGGGCCTTAAATAACACTCATCCCATATGTGCACCATCCTTCCTATTGCCCACTATTAGAACCCTAATTGGGTCTGGAAATTAGAGCACAACCTAAAACCCAGAGATTAGGAGTTTGTCAGACCAGCTCCAAATATGACCTGACCAAGTAATTTGCTCATATAAATGTTTTCAGCAATATGCAGGACCCAGGAAAGTAGATTTCCTTTAAAGTTTATTTTTGCAACTCTTACCTTCAACAATTTTTTCATTTGCTTTGTGTTATTCTCAACTTTGCACATGTGTTAGACTTTCAAAAATGTTAGAAGCATGCAGATACAGCATTTTAAATTCACTACAGAGAAATAGTTTCTATAATAAAACTTTGGCCCACAGCTGTAAGTTTGCTGAAGAAACCCTCTACTTTGTTATTTCCTTTCTTATTCACTCATTTTTGATTGCATTGGCATAAAATGTTCTGGATTTTTTAAATATGTTTGCACATACCGATATAGCTGGTAAAGATCCAACGTCAAAGATACCATTTTCTTTATCAGTTTTTACCAAAGCTCCAAAAAATGTATTTTCAGTGAACAGCTTCATTATAACTCACTTATCACTTAATGTTTACTTTTGCATACGCTATGTGGTAACAAAAAATATATATACTGTGTGATTTCCATGATGTGGAAAATAATTGATCCTACAGGAACGTTCCTATTTTTCTGCCTGAGCTGTGAAGTCCTAGCAACATTTTCTAAGAAACTAAAGAAAGTAGAACTTCATCTCAGCTCAGCATCAGCTGATGTGGGTCTTAAGATTTTAAACTATTCTTTCAGTACAGACCTAACAAAGCATTGTCTGAAAATCAAAATTTAAAAACTTATAGCCAGAAGCATATACTCCCATAAAGATCATGGCCACTGCCAACGGCCAGGACAAAAGCCACATCGCTCCTCCTGGATCTTGTGTCCAACAATCAGCCTCTTCTCTCGAGACCCCAGATGAGTTTTTCCAAGGAGACTGAGAAGTATGTTGCCCTAATAATTGGAACGCACTCTTTATTCCCCTTTCTTAAATTTTGGTACCGCCATCCCAATCCACCCCTTCAACACTGTTGTACCAGTCTTCCTTGTTTCTATTGTTTGAAAAAAACTTTTTGACTGGATTTAAATCTAGCTCAAATTCAACTAAAGCACTGAAATGAAAACAGACTGGAACATTTTTCACAGAACTCAACATTGAAGTGCCCCTGTGATTTCTCTCCACTGCGATGGAGCCATTTTGTTCCCATAGTGCTCAGACTTCCCATCAATTTGAACGTCCCATTTCACAAGTCCGCTTTTGGAAAAATGACTTTGTGTTTCTATTTATTTATCTATTGGCCCTTAGAAAGTTTCCTTCCCTGCAACTTCCTCTCTCTGCCTTTCATTTCCACCTTAACCATTTCTACATTACTGCCTCCCTCATCCCCTGACACACATCTGCTTCAAAGCAGAGGAAGGTGGTGGTAAGAGAAAGGGTGTGGAACGTGAGGTCCGTAGCTAATGCGACACAATTAAGTCACCCTTCGGTTTCTTTGGATGTGAAAGGGTCTAAAAGACACCGGTGATTGCCATATTTTCTGGGCCGCTGCAGCATGTGTCTGAGTCATGTTTTAATCCTCTCTCCATCCTTTCACCCACACGCTGGAGTCAGCCAGATCAAAGGTTTTACATCCTCATCCTAACCTTTAGGGCGAGGCTTGTGGCTGACAGGCCCAGTTGGAATCAAACACATATTCTCAATGAGATAGCCATTTCTGTGGAGAGATCCCCTACTGAGCCCGCCATATTTCTGTAGCTCCGCTGTGAAAATACTGCAGGAGCCTTTTCTGTGGAGTAATCCTCTCGCTGGTAGCCGGCGAGCTGACAAATTTCTTTCTTCGTTTAGAAAAAAATAAAGTATCCGCATCATTCCTATTTCAGTGCAACAGTAATGTGCTTGAATTCTGCTCTCTGTTCCTCTCCCCCTTTGTCTTTGTTAAAGCTTTATAAATATTCATGTCGCTGACCTTACTCTGGAGCTGTTAGGCCTTTTTCATAGCCTCCCCAGATCTATTTTTTGCAGCATTCCTGCTTTTAATTAGGATGATGCTTTTGCACATATTTGCATACCAGTGTTGGTTTGGTCTGAGCTGCAGGGGGAAACAAAGATCCTGAAGCTGAAGAACCTGCGTCCTCAAGATTACGCCAACTACAGCTGCATCGCCTCTGTCCGAAATGTGTGTGGGATTCCTGACCGCAGTGTTATTTTCGGACTCACCAATAAGACAGGTAGAGAACAAGCTCATTCTTTTAAATATTTCTTTGTGTGTCTGTCACCTCGTTTATTGATAGTTGATTGCTTTTAAAGTCTTTTAGATAAGATCTGTTGTAATAGCTGTAGTTAATTTCCTTCACACTTCATGCATCTTTTCCTTAACTGTTATGTTTTCATGTTTTCTTATGTGCAAATAAAGTCAATTAAACACATGGATGGGTAATTTTGGATTCTACTCATTATTTTATGTATATATATGCACCTTCTGTTATCTTATAAAAGTCTTGCTCTCTCACTTTTCCACAGTCTGAATCAATCATTGAAAATTATTGGCACTGTATAGAAAATACTGACTTCTGATCAGAAAAATATTACTCATGTCTGAACATGAACGTCGTCTAGTTAATGTGAAACACTGATTTCTCTAATTTATGACCTTTTCAAAAAAGCCCTAATTAAAAGATCTTTCCATAAATGCATTGCTACCTGCAGACATGAGACTGTACTTTTTCCGCAGCTTCTCCATCTATCAAACTTCTGGTGGAGGATCCAATCGTGGTTAATCCTGGCCAGACCGTGTCGCTGGTCTGCATCACCACAGGAGGGGAGCCGCCCCCCATCCTCACCTGGGTCAGCAGCAACGACAGCCTGCCGCAGAGAAGCGTAGTGAAGGGGGGAACGCTCACACTGCCCGCCATCACCTCAGACGAAGCCGGGGTTTACAGCTGCGTGGCCAGCAACAACGTGGGAAACCCGGCCAAGAAGTCCACCACCATTGTGGTGCGAGGTAGGAAAGCACGACCGCCTGTCGGAATATTCAGTGTTGAAAGCACGACTAAGCCATTAAGCAAAATGGTTTGTTGCTGCGGATTAGGACATCAAAGATAAAACTGCTGAAAAATGATACTATAAGTCGTTCATGCCTGTTTAGTCGTTGCAAAAACGATCAACATAGAGCAAAGTTTGTGAGATTTAAATACCATTGTTTATATGATTTACCATCAGACAACACTCTTTGATAGTACTCAAATTAAAATTACACTGAAGTAGCTTATTGGTTGAATATTTTTGTTTTAAAGTCACACATTTATCCGTTTTTTTGTATGTGCAAAAGCGCTGTGCCAAAGCATTAAGACACCCCTGATTCTTTGTATTTTGTAGACGTGAACAAGTGAAGAATTGAGCAAGTACTATTAGGACTAAAATGATCTCTCCAGCAAATTAACAATATCTGAAAGTCATGGGTTTAGTCAAGGCTTCTGCACGGCACCCCAGGGAGAGTGGAATGTAAACTGTTATCTCTTCAGTATTTCTGCAGGGTAAAATAAATAGAAAAATGATTTTTAATTTTGTACTAATTAGCAAAAGAGTACAACGGTACAATTTAACATTCCAAATTTTATGAATCACAGTAATTTAGAAGTTATGCTATAAATTCTTGTTACTGTGGAGCCACAAAATAATTGTTTTAAAAAATAAGTATGTGTGTTATGATTTTTTCTGCAGTAAATCAACAAAAAACTGAAAGACCACTGATCTTTCTGCAGAACAAGACTCTTACAGTATAGGGTTTTACAGAAAGGTAACCTAACAACAAAGGTAGGGGGAAAATTAGGTAAGATGTATAATCTTGCTGGAGAAAATTGCATACAATTACCTCACCAAAATGTAAGGTAAGAAGAACCCCTCTTTGTGACTTCTGTAACATATCCTTGTATTTCATTCCATTCACAGTTTTTTCGGCACTTCTTCTTGTAAAAAATCTCCTTTCAGCTACATGTGTTCATTACTTCTTTAGTTACTGGTGAGTCGTCGAACAGAATGGAGGAGCACAACAAGCATGAACCTGTTAATTAAATTCACTGATTGAAGTGCCAGTTTACTGAAAAACAGCAGGTCTAAGGTCATTTGCGACTGGTCATTATCAGAAAGAAAAAAAAATTCCCTGCTGCCTCCACCTGAATGACATCAACAGCAGAAGATCCTGCCTATCGCTCATTACCGAAACAGTGATTGTTTCTGGAAAAGCAGCTGTTTATTATTGTGGCAATTTATAGATTATGTAGCCTGGCACTTCATGTTAACAACAATCCATAAAACTTTTGCCATGCAAACTGCACACAATCTTACAACAAATCACACAAAGTAATCGGCTTTCGAGCTACAACAGCAGCATTGCTAAAGTAGCCATATGTCTATAACTATCCCCGGTACAAAAACAAAAAAATTATGTATTTTATTTGGGATTCTACGTGATACATCGACAGAGTATGATGTATGTGGTTTTCAAGCAGATTTATTTTTGAAAATATGGTGTGCATTTTTATTAATAGCCTTCAGCAGCTTCCTAATTATTAAACAGAGCCCACCTGTGTGTAATTTATACTCTGTGTAAATACAGCTGCTCTGTGAAGGCCTCAAAGGTGTGTTAGCATTCATTAGTCATGGCTGCATCATGCTGTGGGGACGTTGTTCTTCAACTGGGACAAGGAAGCTGGTCAGAGCTGATGGGAAGATTAATGAAACTCAGGGACGGCCATTAAGGAAAACCTGTTGGAGGCTCTAAAGAACTAGAGTGCAAGAGATTCACGCCACCAGCAGGAGAGCAAACCTAATCAAGCAGCCACACCAACAACAAAATGGTCTTTTAAATCTAATTGAGAAGACTTGAAAATGGCTATTTACAGATGGGCTACATCCAATCCAAATACCTGTCATTTTTCAATGAAGAATTGGCAAAAATATATTTCTGTAGACGTGCAAAACCTTTATAGACTTATGGTAAAAGAGGTATAGTTGCAAAGACAGGTGGCTCTACACAATATTAACTCTGAGGGAGAGAATAAAGATGTGGGTCACTTTGCTGCTTTAAAACTAAAACAAAAACATGTTTTGATTCCACTTTGCAATTACGCGCATACAGTAAAATCCTAATATTTTGTCAAAATGAGAAAAGGTTTTAGGGCTACAAGACACTTTAAGCTTGAGAGAAAAGTGTGTGTGACTGGGCGTTTATTTCCCATCGTGCAAAAGATGAATCGAGAGATGCATTAATTTCTAGAAACCCTACAAAGAAAATATCATTAAAGCTTGGAACCTTGAGGCAAAAGACGTGTTTTGTTCAGCGTTTTAACTTTCTAGAGAGAATCTCGCGCAACCAGATGAGCTTATTCAAATCGCAACTCAGCAGACAAGCTCACAAATGGAAGTTTCACGCCACTTTCTCCAGTCACCGCAGACATTATGCTACAGCTCCATCATCAGGTCGCCTCTGTGCTCAGCCTGTTTGCAGGCTTTTATTTATGCAGTCATATAGTGAGAAGGATGAAAATCAAATCCCTCACAAATCATTCCAGACACCCTCCTCTCACCCCCTCAACCCACCCACAGATAAACTCCCTCTCAGTATTGTGAAAGGGCCCGCACAGCCGAGGACTTAAGAACTGAGCGGCTTATATCAAAGAGAAGATGTCAGGTGTCACATGGGAGCAAATAAGTCAGAGTGCGCTGACTGTTGGCAATCGCTGCAATAAATATCCCACATCCGGAGCTGAAAATGGCACTCGTACGGCATCCTGTTGAATATCATCAAAAAATCACAGCAACTTGAAATATATATGACTTTTGAATATGCACTTGCTGATTTGACAGATCTGAATAAAAGCTGTTGGAGCGTTGAAACTGTGAAACATTAAACAGGCCTGATATGCATTATTCCGATTGACTAAGAGTCTAGCAGGATAAGCAGGCGCTGATTTTTTTTTTTTTTTTTTGCATGTGCTGCTTTAAGGAAAAACAAGGATCCCTTTCGCTAGCATTTGGCTTCATTAATATAATATCGGCTCCCTTATGTCTCCCTGGATTACATAACTGTAAAATCAAGGTACAAGCGTTCCTGATTGATCATCGTGATGCTAACCTTGCATGATCTAAAAGTGTCAAAGCGCTCTGCAACTTTAGTTGTGCTGAGCAGTTTGGCGCGAAAAGTCAAACTAAATGTTGAAAACGTGCTGCAAGAGGCGGAGAGATGAATTAACGAGCTGCAGTATATCGTGTCCTACGTATTTACAAATCAATAAGTCATTACGTATCTCAAAGGAAAGCGGAGAGGGAAGCAAACTAAAGTGAGCGGAGATGGGAGGGGAGGCAATACTGAAATTACACAGTTAATCGATACGTGTCGAAGGAAATTAAAGATCAGTAAAAAGAAAACATAAATTGGGGAAACTTTCTCACACGTCGCTGAATTTTTACTTTTTGTTGTGACATTGGCAGCTGAGTCACTTAGGGGTGTAGTGAGATGACAATGCATACAGAAACCTCTCTGGAAAGTAGTTTTTGATGTCGAAGTGAAAATGCACTGAGCTCTATAAAAGTCATTAAGAAATCAGACTCTTATTCTACTGTCAGGCAGGTTACCTATTAGGAACAAACAAACAGAGAGCTGCCAAAAAAGGGGGATTTTTGGCAGCACTAAGTAACAGGAGGTGGATTTAACATGTCCTGATAGATCCCTGGATGATTTTTTTTAAGGCTGATGAGCTGTTAGATGTCAGAGCAGCGCAGAAATGAGTGCAGAATTATATCTAAATATAAACTTCTCGTTCATTTCGAATAGGTTTATTCATAGAGAGCCACATTACATCAGATCTCGGCTCAAGGCACCTTGAAGAGGTGAAAGACAAACAAGTCCAACTCATCTCTAAATATTCAGCTTTGTGATACTTTTCAAATCAATCCACCGTATTCCAATGAAATCCTGTGCTCCAAACAAGTTTTAAAAATATAGAAAACAAGATGTTTTTCACATGTTATAAGAAAAAAAAAGAATCTGCAGGTGAAACTAGTCCTTTTTCAATAATGTTGGAATTTTATTGACTTAAAACAAGCTCCTATATTTTGCTGAGAAGCTACTTTTAAGTTAGTTTTGTCTTAACTCAAGTGTAATAAGATATTTGCATTGGAAACTAGATATAAATATGTGGTAATATTTTATGTTTTTGCAGTGAGCTGTTTAATCAGATTGAAATGTTAGACTGTAAGTGTAAATATAATACAGCTCATAGTCATCCGGTTTTGTAATGTGAGTTTTAAAAAAGGACTCTAAGGAAGAACAGCTAAATACAAGTGGTCTGCCTTTTTTTTTTTACAAAAGCTACTGTGTCATAAAAGCTTAAACTATCTCTGACTGTGGCTAAACAAGTCAGCTATGTATCCCACACAAGAGATTTTAAAAATCAAGTCGGCACTGTGAAACCAAAACAGATGTAAACTAGAGCCGCATCGAGTTAATTTAGAGTTGATCAGGTAGCAGCATCACCGTGGTTGGAAGATGTCACAAGAAAAGTGGCTACTCACACAGCAGAAGGTGTGTGAGTAGCCAAGGTCCTTTATGTGATCATTTGGAGCCAGAATGGAACAAAACCCATTGTGTATTTATGCCATAATTCCTCAGATTATCTAGTAGCACATTTCTGCATCTTCCCTTAATGCCTTAGAGCTGGCTAACCCGTACATGAATCAGTTGTTGCTGACGGAGAGCCTTGCTTGGCAGCTCAGAGCCGTAACAGTGGCTGTTTGGTTTGAGCCCCCGACCTGTGCAGTCCTTTCAGGAAATGCAGAGACGTTGATAAGCCATCTGACTCTTGGCTTTGAGTTTTTTATGAAAGAGGACGTCAACTTGTCAGCAGCACTGCCTCGTGAGCAAGCATGTGGTGACAGTGGAGAGGAACAATTCTCCTAGCAGGAGCAACCTTGAAGAAAAGCAGGTTCAGTTTGAACAGTCATCCGATATGACTCGCCAGGGTTTGAGAAGAAAGAACCCACAGAAGCAAGAAAAAGTAAAGCTCCACTAGCACAAGTTAATGGCAACAATTGCTCCATTTGTGGCTCCATCTAGGAAAGAAGCCCCATCGTAGAGACACTTAGCTTACAGGATGTCAAGAGGTTCATATTGTTTTAGGGAGCGATTGCGTCTTTACGGCTTTCTCCAGAAAAGAGACGACACTAAGCAAAGGGTCGCTGGATCAAATGTGTCACTAAAGAAAAGAAAACAAAGACAGACAAGATAATGTTAATGGTAGCAAAAGTTCAATTGCAAAAAAGAGGCAAAATTAAACACAGACACATCCGGCCAGATAATGGTCACTGAAGGTGCTGAAAACACACCTTTTACAGCCTGAGTGGGGTGGTCTTATTGTATCGGGGGTACAGGGGGTAGGGCTTCTCTAAATACAAATGGATTGGTTTTTTTACTTGTGTTTTTAACAATAGCTCCTCTATTGTTTGCTCGTATTTTTACAGCACAGTGGGGGACTTTTGTCAGGTTCCAACTTTTACCGTCTTTTTTCTGTGCAGAAAAAAACAAGCTTATGAATTCACTGTCAACTGTGAGCGACAAACATTATTAAAGTTTCCTTTAATATTGTAAAATGTGGTCATTTCTAATCCACATGCTTTTGTTTTGTGAGGTAAATTTGTATAAAGAAGCAACACTTTTAAATTTCACAGCTGAATTTACTAGCTTTTTAGATATAGATTAATCACTCATACATTTATTTTTGGAAGTTTTTTTTTTTTTTTCCATTCTTACTGCCAAATGTAACATCCTGGAATTTGGTTTGGGTGCTCTGCTGGGTTAGATTAGTTGGGGGTGAAAAAAAAGAAAAAAACATAATTGCACAGACATTCATGTCTCCAGGGTGTCTTTTATTTCATTTTCAACATATTTTTCTTTCTTCTATTGGTTTTTTAAATGTTAATAAAGAGCAGCCAGATGTATAAACCTCGTGTGACAAAATTATCTTGAATCTTAAAGAATTTAAAATGTAACTTATAACTGACATGTATTTAGAAAAGTTTTTTAAAATAATTTTGAACATTTTAAGAGGTGATTTCACATTTCTGGACATTTTTTAACCCTCTAATAGACACCGCCATCTTTGAATAGCCACAAAAACACATGAAACATAGAAGGTAATGTATGAAAAATGCACATAAAGCCTGAATGCTGAGATGTCGTCGTTTACATTTGTCCCATTGCAGTCAGGACTCTGCAGCATTGTTTTTAAAAACACGTTTTGCTCATCTACACACCAACAATAAAATTTGATGATGTTTATGTGTAGATTTTTTTTGTGATACCTTTTGGTAACACTTTATTTGAAGGAGGGTGAATAAGACTGATATAAATTTGTTATAAAAGTATTACTGATTGCACTTTAAAAATTAGGTAACTTTATATTATTAAAGGTAAAGTTTAAACAGTAAGGATTTCTTGGTTAATGTCAAGTTGTCATAACAAAGACATTTTGAATTATGTCAACTTTGTATTAAAAGTGTCATAATTTACCAAATGACTCTTTATGACAACAGTCATAAATATTTATGAAGGCTTATTCATGTTCATAAAAGGTGTTATGTCATGTTTATGACAGCGTCATGTCAGTCTTATTCACCCCCTTCAAATAAAGTGTTGCCTAAGTTTTCTCTCTAAGTCAAACATTCTCAAAAAGGAGTGTCTGTGCAGCTATAGGGAGGCACTGTTGATGTGCCCGTTGCATAAACGTACAGTTTGTTTGCTTGCTCCTGTGATTGCTAAAACTGTTAAAAATTGTGAGCGCATGTTCACATGGAAGGTCATCATCCGGAGCTCATGAGCTGATATGCCCCATGTGTAACATGAAAAACCTAATCATTCAGCTCTGCTGGGCACAGTTCAATTTGCATGTTTAGCAGGGTCACCCTGTGGCCTCATCACTGCTTATCTCAGCTGGTTATGCTCCTCTCTGGTCCTTGAGAAGCCCCAGCAAGCTGCTGTTGCCAAAGGGGGCCGCGTGTGTGTGGAAACACACATCTCTCCCCAGCAGATGGTAGCCTCTCTGGCCATACTGTCACACCAGCCAGAGTGCCTTCCAGGCCTTGGCCATCTCCGCAGCCAGCCCAGCAGGCCCCTGGCATCACATCACCCCGCTGACGAGATCCTTTCTGCGGATTAAGGGTCTGCAACACGTCTTCAAACACAGGTCACCACCCTGCTTTACCCTGTCAGTCTATTCTTCAGCGGTTTGGGAGATATCTCCCTCGAAAATGCTGTGCTCTGGTTGCTCCTCTCTTTCTGGTTGCATATCACATAAAACCAGGCGAAAGTGAAACGAAGAACTGATCAACACAGAGAGAATCAGCTATAGATGGTGTCAAAATGGTCAGCTGGGTTTGGTGTTTGCCTTTCTAAATGCACACGCAGCAGACTATGTGCTTCTGCTTTCCATCCCTTTTGCAAAGCAGCACATTTTCCCTCTGTGTGATGAGGCGAAATGAGATATGGTGTAGCTATCAAAGATGGAAAATCAAACACTGCAGCGCTGTCATCAGATTTCCACGACTGCTCCTGGAGGAGTTCCTTACAAAGGCAGGTATGAGGTTTCTACACCAAAGCCAGCCATTTCCAGCTACTAATGCAGACGCGGCTAATTGCACACACCCACACATGTGCACGCACACGCTGATATAATAAACTACTGTCATGTTGTATAATTTACGGTAATGTCTTGAATTCCAGAGCTGAAAAAAACATTTCTGTCTTCCATCCTGTTGGCCTACAGAAAATCTGTGACGCTTAGAAGCGTTTTCCTCCACTTTCCTCCCAGCAAAAGAGCAGACGCACGTGATTGTTCTCAATAATATAAAAGTCCAGAGACTCGGGGGCGTTGTTAATAAGAGGACGGTGGATTGAAAAGGAGGAGAAAAAAATGAAAGGTGCTTTGAATAGATGCCTTGTGTTTTGATGGTCACACTACTGTAAGGTTAGCAACCTTGAGCCGATTCGCCCAGCCTTCCAACTGGCTTTGAGAGGCAGCTTCAGCTCCATGAGCTAATATGAGAAATGCAGTATGTTGCTTGAAAGTATCGATAGGGTTGACAGAAAAGATAATCATATGGAATGAGGTGTACCTGAGTACAAAAATGAGACTGAAGGCGAAAACCTGTTTGCATGTTGTGACGCTTTTTTTTCATTACTCCGACGTGTTTTCATTGTTATCTGTGTGTAAGAGGCTCCTTTACGTCCCCGAGGTGCTATTGTAATCCTTCCCTGTGACACAAGCTCTCTGAAAAAGACCTCAACTTTAGGTTTTTTCTTTGTAAGGAAATCAGTGCTTTTCATGTTCAAGCCATCCATTATTCCCGGAGGCTATTGAAGCCATATAGGATTCAAAAAGCTTTCCACAAGCAAAAAGCCTTTCAGTTTACAGTAAAAGGGAGAAAAAAGGGACACTGTATTAAGTATGAAAATGATCCGGCAGAATACCTCAAATAATCGCGGCATCACGGTTGAACTGCAGGCAACCCTCTCTGGCAGAAGCAGGGGGAAAAAAAAAAGGAAACATGCAGCGTAAAAGCATGAACAAAAACAGGCGCCATTTCATCACTTCATGTTACAGTGAAGACTGTAGTTCCTGCAGTGGATGTTTGATTGTTTTGAATGATTCAGTGAGTTGAGAAAAGAGTAACAGATTTGAAAATTCATCAAAAATATACTTTCTTTGGACATGTGTACTGCAGGGTTTAGGCTTTAGAACCAGTGGCATTATGTGTCCCACAATGTTAAAATGATGTTAATTACTATGCAAACAGAAACTCCACAGTGCAAACGAGGCTTTTCAGGCTTAATGTTGGTACAGAGTAACTCACATTAGATGTAGGCTTTGAAATAACACATTAGAAAACATGCTAAGGTCAAAGACGATCCTAAATGATCAATACAACAACCAATCGACCCTTAAAGACCAAAGTTGCTGATACAAATAGGAGGCTAAAAATTAAACTTTAACCGCCTAAATGTTTGGCTTTACTGAAAAGGTTTCCTCTTTCTTTTGTGTTCAAATAAAAGAAGCCCATAAAGAGCATGCTGTCACTTTGAAGACACTATTGTATGGTGCTTGTTAAAGCTGGACTGATCAGGCTTTCTTTTTTTTGGCCGATTTCCAGTTGGGACATTTTGCAAAGCTTTCGCCTACTGATACTGATGTGAAACAATCCTGATTTCTATCTAGGAACAATATAAAAGAAAACAGCAGTCAAAATCATTTTCTAAGCCCTTTTGCTCTTAGAGGTCATTAATTATGTATGCTTGAAGCAGAGGCAACATCGCAAAGTGTGTGTACGTGCGCGCGCGCGCGCGTGTGTGTGTGTGTGTGTGTGTGTGTGTGTGTGTGTGTGTGTGTGTGTGTGTGTGTGTGTGTGTGTGTGTGTGTGCACGACATCATTGAAAATAACACTCAAACACTGTCGGACTCTGCAGTGAGCTCAAATGTCACTAATAGTAATGAAACGGTGTGATGTGTTTCTTTCGGCACAGGTTTGCAGCATGACTTGGAGTAAATTAGGCCTCGTTTCACACGTCTCCCAGTGAGATTGTAAGACTTTAAAAACTGTACTAACCTACACAGCATGACTTTTGCTTCATGTGTTTTGGAACAATGGGGAAAACATCAATAGCAACAAAAATAAACCCAAGTTTATTTGCAATTCTTTTGCACGTCATTGATCACGTCCAGGTCAGAATGACATATTAGTCTATATATCTGGCTTAGCTTAAAAATGCGTGAGAATAAGGCTCTCGCCTCTACTAGTGACCAACCCTAAAACACTCGGGATACGTCTGAACCTTGAGGCTTTAAGTTCCAGCTATCTTAATATGTGCTCGGCATATGTGAGTGGAGCTTTTCCTCAGCATTTCCACAACAAAACACCTGTCATCTTACTTTGTGCACTGCTGTCAGAGATTCTGACACAGAATCTGCAGACGTAAATGCACACAGTTGCGTCATAAAAATCCACCGGTAGCACCCTGATCCTCGCTACACATGTGGGAAGATGATTTAAGCTGTGACAATAACGAAGAGGAACTTCTCTGAAAACGGCTTAGAAACAAAGCTGGTAAATAACCCCGCCGTTGCTCTCAAACAGCTTAAATGTGGAAGCGGTCATGCCTGCGTGTCTATGGAACTTGGATGGATTTACATGCAGTCAGCATATGTTTATCTACGTGTCTGTAAGCTCAGACAATAGAAGTGAAACATACAGCTACCGTGAGCCATTATTTATGATTTTGTAGAAATTGTGTAAGAGTAGTTGGAAACAGTTTACCTCCAAATGGGAAAGTTCTGTTTCCAACCAGAGTCCTTATTAAAGATTCATGTGAGTTGCTGTATCAGGAATGGGAAGAGTGACAACTTACCGTCACCAGATAAAGTTGCCCAACTCAGAACTGGCCTCCCCATCTGCTTTTCGAAATCCCTCACGTAAAAATAATAATAAAATCCTTTTGCGTATTTCCAATGCATAAGTGAACAGACTGCATTTTAGTCTTTGCATCAGGCCAGAAAATGTTTATTACCACCAACTGAAGTAATGCCCGCTTATCTCTGTGTACACAAGTGTAGTCGATTTACGGGAATACCTACTTGCTATTTATTATTTATGCTTAGCTAAAGTGGCAGGAAAGGATTTTTTTGGAATGTGGTGAACACAGGGAGGAATTCTAAAATATGCATGAATGCACCGTGGCTGTGTGTGGAAATGAGGGGAAGGCTGATTCACTGGAAGAATATTCTGTAAAAAGTAGCAAACAAGACTGTCGTATAATATTGTTGTGAAGTAAAAATGCAAGTATTTCTTTTTGTATCTAAATAATCTGCATGCAGTTTTAGAAATTGATTTTCAATTTTTTTTTAAATCCTGCACATGAAAAAAATAATGCATTTATTGCTTTCCTCTCCCAATCTGTCTCTTCAGTGACCAGTAATTTCCACTTTACATAAAAAAATATCCCTCCTCCCCCAATATTTTACTAGTAAACAGAAAATGGAGGAGATTGTGATACTAATCAATTATAACTTCTGTGCTCTGATTAGGATGATACCGCTGCGATTTCCAGTGTTTGTTTATATTGAAAAGTGATAAATGACCACAAGAAGCAGAGTGGAAGTCTAATGGGCGACATTAGCTTAAATTGTATCTTGAATCTGACTCCAGATGGAAACTTTGCAAGGACAGGAATACAAGATTAGTATTACTATAATTTTTTTGCTATGTTTTTCCAAACCAGACTTATAAAAAAGGAGAATAAAGTTACTTGCTTGGCTTTTTATGTGAGCAAACAAAAAATAGCATAGATAGTTGAAAGAATATATCAGGTTTTTAAAAAAATACATTCAAATAAATTCATTTTAAAGAAATTACATTTTTCTTTATTTTTTGAACTCCTTGCATGACTCTACAAAACGTAGTCTCCTGCGCTCAGACAGGAACACTTTGACAACAGTAAAGCAAAAGAAAGGTGGAACTTAACCCAAATGTTTATCCGCTGTCACCTGTAACAGCACAGTGACTTAGAAAGATGGGCTGTGTGGGTGTGCAGGTCCGCCGGTGTATTTGAATCTAATGCTTCCTTATGACGCGGCCACTAACTCTTCTGCGCCCGTCACTGAGATACAAACGCCTTTCCAAGCTGTCAAGATGTACAGCCATGCCTGAACAATGAGTGTGCAACTCTGCCTCAGGACATTTGCTCCCTTTGACATGCATTGTAGTAGAAAATATGTGCTTCCTTCCAGACATGCCTACTTAATGGCTTCCACTATGGACTTTGTCTTGTCTCATTAACCTTATGCCATGTATGTTAGCTTTAGGCAAATTGAAATTTATGCTGTGGATGTACACAGTGCTGTACAGCTTACCCAAAATGGGGGGGATGAATGTGGTAATAAGATTTGTTCTTGTTTCCATAAAGGTCACATATATGTGTGACACTGTATTACACTAAATGACACATTTTCCATGCAGGCATTATTGAATTACCATACATCAATGTTGAAAAGAAAAACCTGACAGGGTAAAGACATATGGGGGTACAGGAATGAAAATAAATGTGTCGGGGTTTGCTGAGTGTTGACATGATTGCAATTTCTGTATCTGCCATGCATCAGAAATAGGATTCTCCGCCTGCCGACGCTGATTTCAAAAGTGAGAGGGAAGATCATGTCAACGAGGCGCGTGTCACTCATCTCTCCTTCAGTGTGCAGTTTGGCAGGCATCACAATGTGTTTTGCACATTCAATTTCCTGTGTTTAAATCTGACACGGGGTTTTGTTTTTGTTTTCCCTCTTACCAAACTGAATATGATAATGTCACTTGGGAATTGCTAGATGAAAAGACTTCCATGGTGCCGTCAGGTTTTTTTTTGTTTTTTTTTTTTTTGTAGAAGAGCATGCAAGCGTTGGAAACGATACAGCATGCATTATGATAAAATCATCTTTTTTTCCATTTAGTAGGAGCTGTGTTTTAAAAAGACAGTTTGCAAACCAAATTGGAGTAGAAATATTTGAGAACATGTTTTTTTGCTTCATTTTCTTTTTGAGCATACATCTTAGTAGCACAGGATTCTTTAGTGTGTAGCAATATATCAACCTTTTGAGACTATAGATACGAATAAGAATAAATACAAAATTGTTTCACTTTTAGAATTTAGTTCTAGTCTACAAATGTTGTAGTCTACAAGCATTCATTAAAATCTCTCTTTTTTTAAGAGAGACACGGCCATTGAGGCAGTAAAACATACAATAAATAAAAGGCACTGCAGTGAGCAGCCAAACCATGTTTAAAACAGAAACATTAAACAGTCACACTGACAGGATGTACTCTTCTCTTATTCCACAATCATTAACTGAAACTTCCCTAGAGGAACCAGTTCTAGCAAATTCAGGTCATTTTGTAAATCTTTCCAGGAAACAGGCTGCATATTTAAAATCCCTATTTTTATTATTCTGTTCTAACTTTGAGAACAGACATTTATCAAATACCTTGACTCTGCAGGTCATACTTTGTGTGATGCTTACGCATGAAAACACTGAGATAAGAAGTTAACAACCCCGACCGGAGATTTGCAAATGAAAAGCAGCTGATAAGAAAGAATAGAGATACAAACATGTACATAGGAAATTCTCAATTCTATTGTAACCCACTTATATGAAAGAATTATAATAGTATAGAATAACATTTTTTTAAAGTCTGTTTAGGTATTTGACTGGTGCATTTACAAAGAGCATAGCCTTTAGTGGAAACTATAGGCCAAAAACAGGTGAGAAAAAAAGATTTCTCATTTAAAAAAAACTTTTTTTTTTCTCAATTAACTCACAAATTGCTAGAATTAATTTTTAAATGTCAAATTGTTATTAAAAAATGATGCCTGCATATTTCAAATCAAAAGTTGCCATTTCAATGTTAGCCCGTTAAACAGTTTGTGTTTTTAGAGGAATTATGTAACTTTACGGCATTTGAACAAACCACAAACTTTCTTTTAAAGCATAAACACAAGTAATTTTAAATTGAACTAAGCATCAAACATCCGCTGGATAAATGTAAGAGTTTGAACTAAGGAGAAACATTAACAATGGATTATGTTGTCATCTGCATCTATGTGGAATGCAGTATTTCATCAATAACTGCAAAAAATATTTGTACTGTAAGTGAAAACTCATGATCTGAATATGGACCCCCGAAGAAAAGAAAAGAATGTGACTTGGCTCCAAAGTGATACATATATTGAAAGTCAACTTGGAGCATTTTCTGACAAGCCAATATGATGATCTGTTTACCAAACTAGCTTTAAAAGCTTTCAACTAAAGAAAAATATGCAGACTGTTAAAGGAGCGATCAAAACTCCTATATTTACAATATATTCACTAGAGACAAGGTACACTGATCTACAGTTTAAGTATGTGCACTGGGAAAGGTTGAAATAAAGAACAGAAGAAAAATCTATTTGAAAATCTATAAAATCCTGTCCTGTGGAGTACACTTCAAACACTGCGTCAATATAACTAGGAGAGCCATAAGCTACAATAAACGTCTCTGGCAACATGTGTTGTGTACAAAGGTGGATACGTTTCTTAACATGAATATTCCTTTACAGCTCTGAAGAAAGGACGGTTCTGGATCACCCCTGACCCTTACCACAACGATGACAATATCCAGATTGGGCGTGAAGTCAAGATATCCTGTCAGGTGTGACATATATATGTATAATATATATATAAAGCATGAACACAATAAGATAAATTAGCTGTCCAGTAACACTGAGCTGTATTTCTTAGGTGGAAGCGACGCCGGCAGAGGAGCTGACATTTAGCTGGCTAAAGAACGGCCGTGCCCTTCGGAGTTCAGAGCGCATGGTCATCACTCAGACGGACCCCGACATCTCGCCTGGGACCACCAACCTGGACATCATAGACCTGAAGTTTACCGACTTTGGCACGTACACCTGTGTGGCTGCGCTGAAGGGCGGAGGCATTCCTGAGATCAGCATCGACGTCAACATTTCCTCCACAACTGGTGAGCCTCACAACCCTTTGTGTCAGAGGCAGATTTTAAAACCTCCACCACTCCATGCGACATCAGACATGCGTCCTACAGCTACTTCACCCATACAAAGAGGCTTTAAAAAGCGATTTTGACTTTCGTATGCAGTATTTTTGTCTGTGTAGTAATTTTTGGGGTGGGGGGGGGTTGTGGTGTTTGACGTTTCTGTTTGAATTATTGACATTTTCTATATAGATTGTTGAAGCTAAGATACTAAAACAATTGCGAAATAAGTGTTGCTGAAGTTAGATGTTAATTCATTGCTAAATTAAATAGGTCATTTAGAGGATACTTTGGGCTGTCCAGTGACACATAAACATTTTCTTTCACTATGTGATATGATATTGAACACATTTTCTTTCTGTTTGAGGTCCAATTACTAAAATTCTTTCTATTTCATTAAGACCCATTATATCAGCTTAATGAGTCTTTTGACATCTCATATAGACTTTCTTCACATTCAAAAGTTGATATACATTTACTTGCTGATTGGTAGAGTTCCCTTTTGATCTGTATTACTTTGGTCATTCAACAACCTCCTTTTGATAGTTTGCTGCAATATCTCTCTTTTCATTTTCACTGAACTCGTGCAACTGAGTAGGATTAGTTGCTCACATCTTCTCAGATCTTTTTACAAAGTTTTAGTGGACTCAGTTCTGTTCTTTGTGACGATCACTCCAAAATGTCTCTCTGCTTGGGGTTGTTATCACTTGTGTCCAAGCTTTAATTTCCTGGCTGAGGTCTTGTGATGTTGCTTCAGTCTTTCTTCTTCATAATGCCATATATAATATTGCAAAGTGCACAAGGTCGTATGCAGCAAAATAACTTCCCCACAACATGTCTGTCACTTCTGTGCTTCATAGTTGAGATGGTGTCTTCAGGCTTGCAACCTTTCCCCTTTTTCGTCCAACATTCATTAAGGGTAAACAGTTCAATTTCCGTTTTCTTGAGACCACAGGACATTGTCTTGAAAAAATGAAGGGTTTTTGTCCCTTAACACATTCACTTCACCGTGGATAATAACACTTTCCCACCAGCTTTAATGTTCTTCACAAGGCTTTTCATTTTTGCAGCAAAGTGAGTTAATTTCTTGAATGCAAAACCTGCCTTCTTTCTGAATCCTACAATGTTTATACTTGCATAAAATTGTTTGAACAGATAAATTGTGACACCTTCAGGAAACTGGAAATTTGACTCAAGGATGTGCCAATCTTTGTGAACTTCCACAAATTCTCCTTCTGGTCATTTGGTTGATTTCCTCAGTTTTTCCATAATGTCACAGAAAGAAGCAAAGGGTTTAACGTATTGCCTTAAAACATATGTTGCAAATAAACCCATCAAAGGCTTACAAAACCATGACACCATTATCTTGACTTTCCCAATTTGTAAAAACAGGCATAATTAAAATTCTCATATTTTTGGCATTTAGCAAATATAAATAATGTGTAAAATCCTAAACATTTCCTGACAGTGAGAAGAAAAAGGTCATTATGTATGCAAATATCTGCTTTCAAGTGTGCATGACTGAACACTTCAATTAATGTTGAAGTAACTTCAACATTAATTGGCGCTCCTGGTGAAGGTGCTTGCAAAAGTCTTCAAATAAATTTTTTAAAAAGACTTAGTGACACCAAGATGCTTCCTTTTACTACAGTTCTCCAATGGAGAGCTTAGATCATTTTTGCCTCCCCTAAATCCTGCTTATCATGAGAGGTTACAAGATAAACATGAGCGTTTGTCCATATTTGTTCGTCACAATTTTGATTTTGACCTTTCCTAATTATTGGTATCTACATAAATGTAGCCATTCTCACCTGCCTTACTTGAATGACATGTTCTCTTGTCTTTCCCATTTTGCAAGGTGTCTTAACAGAAATGGGCATTAAAATTACATTCAAGCGAAACCAGAAGCCAAGGATCACTTAGTAAAAGTTTTCAGTCATCCTGATTAACTTAAAAATTTAATTAGACATTGGAAAACTGCTTTACTTGTATGTGTTGACCACAAAGTCATCAATGTAAAATACATGTGAATATATAACATGCCGATAGTTTAGATGGTTTTCTTTTGCTTTTTCAGAAGTGAAACTGAAACTTTAAAAAATTATATTAAATTGCGCAGACAAGTTAGTAGTGGTTAAGTGAACTTGTGCTGAAATAATGAATGAAACAATCTCTTCTCTTTACTTCTAGGGACTTTACAAACGTCCTTCACCAACCACATTTTTGAGGTTGTAGCAAGAAAGTCGTGTAATAAACCCCAAAACTGAACCCAAGAAAAACAAAACTTTGCTTTAGTAACTGTAGTCTCAAACCAGAGTTCATCCGTCGGACAAATCGGGCATTAGACGCTCAACGTCGTTCCATCAACTGGCTGTTTTTACTCTTCCAGCATATATACAACATGAGCGGCTTGCTAGTTGCATAACACATCAGTCCGCCTCGCTCCAGGATCTGCATTTCGACCGTGCCGTGTTTTACTATTCCGATTACTTAAAAAGTTTTACAAAAGCTTTTCACTGTTCCTTTGAGTCCGCACTGCTCTCTTGCCTGTCAGTCATTGTCAAAGAATGCAAGGCGTAGGTGCTAAAATGACAGGAGTATAAAATCTGAAAGATAACAGTAGAGGGAGGAAATGTGCTGTCAAATGTCTTGTTTGGCTGACATTCAGGAAATGTAAATACGACCACACTTTGTTGGAAAAACAAAGTAATGGAAGGCCAAGCAGAACGAAATGACACCGTTAATGACAGAAGGAATCAGTTCTAAAATCCTCATTGAAATGTCACTCAGTACATCTCAAAAATACTTCGTAAATGTTTAATATTTCTTGTCAGCCATCTCAGAAATCAAAACTGTTATTTTATAGAGATCTGTTGCACATACAGTAAAATATATCAAGTTTATTTGCAGTTTTAACGATTATGGCTTACAGGTAAAGAGAACCCGTAGTTCAGGTTCTCAGGAAATTAGAATATCATATTAGACCAATCAAAAATTGATGCACAAATGTCAGGCTTCTGAAAGGTTTGTACATTTCTGTTTGGGCCTCTTCTTGCATGGAGGCACGGAGGCGATCAACTCCTGGCGCTGCCGCAGAGGACTTTATCTGTCTAGTTGGGTCTGGTCTCGCTCATCTTTCTCTTGACAACAACCCATAGGTTTAAGGAGTTGGGGTCAGGAGCATTTCTTGGCCAATTAACAACAGGAACACTGCGGTCAGAACCAGTATTTGGTACCTTTTCAGTGTGGGCAGATGACAAGTCCTGTTTGAAAATAAAACCAGCATCTCCATTTAGCTTGTCAGCGGAGGGAAGAATGAAGTACTCTACATTTTCCTGGTAGACCGCTGCATTGACTGCAGACTTCAACCAACACAGTGGACCAACACCAGCAGACGACTTGACACCCCAAGCCATCATTGATTGTGGAAACTTCACCCTGGACTTCACCCACCTTGTTCCTTCCACTCAATTTTCTGTTAACATGCTTGCTCTGCAAACAACCAGCTTCTTCAGCAATGACCTTTTGTGGCTTACCCTTCTTGTGAAGTGTGTCAATCACTGTCCAGTCAGCAGACTTCCCACATGATGGTGTAACCTAGAATGAGAGACTGTTTAAACGTCTGAGGTGTTTTGAGTCAATTAGTTGATTAGGGCGTGACACTATGAGCTTTGATTAAAAAACTTTTTCTCGGTTTTCAAATTTTCTGAGATACTGAATTTTGTATCATCATAGTCTGTAACCCATAATCATCAAAATTGCTTAGCATCACTTTCTGAGGTGACTGGCAAGAAACATTGCCCTTTTACGCAATATTTTATGCCTTTTAAGGTGCTCTAGTATTTGTTCATGCCGCATCATGGCGCACAGAAACCCTGGAAGTCTCGGGGTTTCACCACACTCCTCCCTGATTCTTCAGATTATCTGTTTTGGGGATTCCAAAAGTTGGTGCTGCTGCAGGCTGAGTAGATATCTCCGCTTGCTTTGACTTTACCGCCATGTGTTTGGTACCGATAAGGAACCGGGTTTGTGATGCGACTTAGCAACGATTAGGTAGGCAGCTCTTTCACCCCTTGTAGGCAAAACTCGCGAGCACACATGGCATTCACACACCCTTACCTTTAGTCAGTACCTTGCTTCTCTCTTACGCCTCAGCTGCCACTCAGTAAGTGAACATGAAAGCTGTGTGTCGACCTTGGGTGCATAATTACTGTTAGATAATCCTTTGATAATCCTTGTGCTTTAAAACAGTGGGATCAATTGCATCTGCCAAGATTGTTTCCTCATTATCTTTTAAGTAGTGCAGTCTCTTCTTTTGGAGTGCCTGAGCATTGCCAACACATTAGTGCAGATCCTTTAATGTGCAGAAATAAATAAATAAAAGAATATAGCTGTCTGACTGGAGAAATAACAAAGAAAATGACTGACTGCTTTGTGATTGGATAAAATGAAAGGTTTCCTTCAGGCTCAGGTTTGATTGCTTCCCAAGCTTTCACTGCTCCAGTCGCACGTGAAGGCAGGAATGAGACGGATGGTATGAAAGGACCGCGTTGGCATGGAGATGCATCTGTCATCGGGAATTATACTGGGAATGTGGTTTCTGCTTTGTTACGATTCCTGCTGCATTTACCTGGATGTGGGCGGGCTGTTTTCTTGAGAATGCCTGTTTCTGTCAGTCTGGCTGACGCCGCGAATCAGTGGAGTGTCTCTGCCGAGCTCTGTAGCTGCAGTGTGCAGCTAAAGCGCCTTGTGCCTCCGCTTTGCTACGCGCCTGCAGCCTGTTGTGCGATGAATAAGCTCGGTATTTGTTCCTCTGCCTGTTCTCCTGAAGGGAGAAAGCCGAGCTGCAATTAGAAGTCTTAATAAAAGTGTTTAGAGGAGATTACACTGCAGATCTGCCAGGGTTTTTGTGCTGGGAACCAGGGTGAAGCTCACTTGGATCTCTCGGTTTTGGCCCCCGGTTTTGATTCCAAACCAGGGGTCGGGTCCGACCCTGGCTGAAGAGAATATTTAGGGACATGGATTTTTGTACAACTTTTCCTTTTTGTAAAACAGCGCTAATATTTACTGCTGCAGCAAACTCATTAAATAAGCAAGTTCTTATCTCAGCAGTGCTCCCAGAGATTCCAGGGGTGATGCATATTTATGAGTGTGGTCTGAAACGAGGACACAGACCTCCCCTTTGGAGATCGTCGAGATTAAAAACCGCGAGAGCCAGAAATCTCTGAAAGGAGATAAGAACTTGATGAAGTTCCAGCAGAAAACACAAGTTACACCTGTCAGGAGCAAACGTTCACATGCAGCGACTTGACGCGTCCGAGATTTTCAGGTGGTGACGGCGTTGTTGTGACTCGAATGTTATTTGAAATCAGATCGGAAGCGTTTGTCAAGATAAAATTCTAACGCAGTGCAGAATACGGCGCGGAGGGATAGTTGGTATTTAAAGCCGGGTTCAGACAAAGACTTTGCCGATAGCTGATGTGCTGATGCCATTTATCATTATCATGCTATGTGAATCTCGTTCTCAGCAGGACAGACAATCAAAAAGTTAGTCACGCTCTCTTCGTTTCAAGTTTTTTAAACTCACCTGAGATTATGCCGCTACCGGGTGTTTCTTTCAACACATCCAGTTAAATTGTTTAGATAATTATCTGCTCGCCTGATTAAAATGAGCTAGATTAATGAACACAGTACGTAGCATGCCATTTTTCTGACAATTTAATTAATCAGTACCTTGTAGCAAGTGGACTCATCTCTGTCTAACTTCTTATTGACAGATTCTATTCTCTGTTTAACTATGATTCATCATGCATAGTCCCCACATCAATAAATACACTGACAATTTGACTACTCTTTGTGCTGATTTCAGCAAATCCATTGACCCCGATAAAGACAAAAAGTTGATGTAAGCCTGACTCATCTGTAGGAAGAACATAGCCAGGTGTCATTTGATCTCCTTGAAGGGAAGCAACTGTTTAAATACTATCTGTTGAGCAGAGTTGGGAAGGTTAGCAGCATGTTAATGTACTTTTTCAGAAGGTCTCTGTGTATTTTTTCTTAACAGTCTCATGGATAGAAATATATTCTGTAGACCATTAACTAACATCAGACCATTCAGTTTCTCTCTGTTCATTATCACAACAAATAGCCAATTTACACGCAAAATTACTTTGGATCTATCACTGTTAGAACAATAAACTAAAAGTAAAAAAATGAATAAATGACACATTTTGGATGTATAGTAAGGAGCTGCAATATACCACATTTTCCGGACTAAAGGCACCTAAAAGCCTTTAATTTCATCAGAAAATGAAAGTGCGCCTTATAATGCAGAATGCTTTAAATATTGTTCTGGAGTAAAACAGGACAATATATAAGGAATTAATATAGATTGATTCTGGTTGTGCTTACTGAGCTCAAAGCGATTTTGTGTGGTTCGCGGCGCTCAGTCAAAATGTTTTAGTTATGTGACATCAGCAGTCAGGAGCGTTGTGGAGTAACGCATACTGTGTTTTGCCTGACTGACCTATCTGACTGTTTTGTTTCACTTAATGCACCTTAATGCACCTGTGCTATATATATTTATAAAAATCAAAACTAGACCATTCGTTAACGGTGTGCCTTAAAATCCAGTGTGCTCTATAGTTTGTAAAATACGATAATGGCAGATAATGGGAGAAAAATGAGTTGAACTGGACTCAATAGTGTTTTTGCATAACGGCGTGATACCTAAAACTAATTTAACTGAACTGAATTAAGTTAAACTGCACAGACTGAAATGAAATTGAATTCAATAGAATTTCATTCAGATGAATTACAATGGACTCCTCTAGATTCACAGATTTTTTTCTGAGAAGCAAATGTAGAAGTTATCTTTCGTATGACTGTATGTATCCATTCACAGATTTTTGTCTTAAATTAAATGTTGCAACGTTCGGAATTTGTCAGCGCTTATAGATTTCTCCCTGAATTGATGAAAAAGCCGCCTGGATGCAATTAAATATGAAATCTCCAGTTGAGTCACCTCTGACGTTTGAGCGTAACGTCACAAACTTTTCAGCACAAATGGATCTTTGCGGCAGGTTCCAAAGATCCTGGGAACGGCACTGGGATGAAGTTGCTTAAGAGCCGTTCTAACAAGATGCCGTCCTGAAAGTCAGTCATATGGAAAGAGCTGATGACAGTTTTGCCTTCTCAGTGATGTACAGCTGCCTGGCAGCATATGTCAACATGACACCTGTGATGTTTTCAAGGTCGACTGCAGATAGTGGATCTGACATCCCAATGTCTACAGACAAAGTATTGTCTGTGAACATACCTCTAAGTGTCTTCAGATAAATCAAAAGGTAGCAGACCAAAATGCAGTCACCGATGAAGATGTAATTGCAGTTTTCTTTTTATATTAAGCCCATAAAATGATAATGAAACAAGGAAACCAGCCTGTAACTTTAGCTGCACCTACTGCGGTTGCAATTAGCTGGGTGGGCGGGCCATCATCTGGGAGGAACACTTTACAAGGAAAGGAACCTTTCCTCATTAGACACCATCAAGCCTTTGTCAGTGATGTTTCTCCGTCACGTGAAAATGCTCAGTACTTCACGAAGAACAAAGCCGTCGTGCAGGAGGTGGCATTTTAAACAGAGCATTTCTGCTCCTCAGCCTGGTTGGATGTGTGGTGGGGGGAAAAAAGAAGAAAAAAAACCTTACAGAAGCAGAACAACAACATTAAAGAGAGCATTGTAGCAACAAATCAAGCTGCCACCCATGAGAGCATGAGTGTTGAAAGCCTGCTGCTCCGCAATCTGAGCCACATGAATTCACGAGGGGCTCAAGTGAAAGATTGCGAGAAGAGTTATAAAATTTTAGGGGACATGCACAAAGCTACAAAGGAAAAAAAAACAGAACAATAAACCATACACTCAGTGGCGTGTTATTGTGGTCAGCAGTGTGTCGCTGCAGTCTATCAGCAGGCTACGGCAATTTTAACACATCTGTGGATATTTATAACACTTCAGCAGCTCGGAAAGCGGAACGTACCCCTCCGCACCCCGTCTCGCATGCCAAACACACACACACACACACACACACACACACACACACACACACACACTTTCACAAATATGCCCACAGCGGAGCCGTGGGACTCCGCTCTCCGTCCCCAGAGCTCCGGGGCTCAGAGGAACAGAGAGTCCTGTCACATTGTGACCAACTTGTTGGCTTCAAGCTGTCTGAGCGGCACAATCCTGCACAAACAGACACACTCCCTGCACGGACTGCAGTAGTTCAGAAAGATGTGTTGCCATGGCGACGGGGAGTGATGTCACAGCGCCTACTAGAAAAGGGGCAGTGGGAATGTTTATTCTCAAAGACGTTTATTCGCGCCGCTTTCAATGCCACCGCTGTAAGAAAAATGCAAATCGGCTGATGTTTTCTTGCGTCGCAGTTTCCCGCTGAAAGCTACCAGCCGCCAGCCTCTCCGCTCTGAGGAGGATTCCCACCCCTCCCCAGAGATGCGTGGCGGCACCTCGGCCACTTTACCGGGCCCTCTCGATTTAGGCCCACAAAAAAAGACACACACGGCTGCGTCGTTCCCAAACGCCGCAACGAGGCGCGTTTCACCGAGGAGCTGAAACGGGATCACAGCGCGCCGTCACCCGTGGGAAAAGATTCGCGTGTGCGCACACAGGCGACGGCGGGGACAGGGAAACCAAGCAGACGCGCAGTGCGAAAGCATCCGCACGGAGCGAATGTGCCCCGCAGGCATCACTGGCATTTGGAGGGCTTTGGCACAATGAGAGCACAGTAAAGACCAGCAGCAGGCCCTCCGCCACACTCAGCATCTCAGCGGTCATTCTCACATGCAGAGACAGGGTGGTCACCAGGAGGAGGGATAAAAATGCAGAGCTGAGATGAGACGGGCATAAGCAGGTGGGGGCTGGGGGTTTGTTTGCTTTCCTGTGATGGTGAGGTGAGAAATGGCAGCAGCTGATAGCCAGCATTCCTGCTGCCAAAATCTGTGGACAGACTACAGTAATTATTTGCCTAATCCAGGCAGAAGAGGCCAGGTGTAAAGATGGCAGCTCAGCGAATGCACCTCTCCTCCATATGCTGACGGTTACCCGCTGCTCCCTGCTGTGCTGTTGTTTTACCGCCTGGACCCGCGGAAACGTGGAGAACGTTTAAAATGGAGAAAAGCACATCAGCACTTAACACCTGGCTGCCTCCGCCGAGACGGTGTGTGAATAAAAATCACAAAGTCTTTCAATACGAAACGAACATGTTGTTACTGCCGTGACGATCATTTTTGCTCTTCTTTTGATGCTGAACTCACAAGTGGATGAAGTCGATCAGTTTGACTGCAGGGATGGTAGATGCAGATTCAGAGGCGATGATTAAAGCGTTTTAATGCACTGAGAAAAGAGAATAGATTTCCACAACCTAATAAGTAGTTGAATGGATTTCATCAAACATACTTTATCTACATTTGTTTAACTTTACAACTTAATAAATATAAGAAATTAACGTGGAAATTAACTTACCACCATTTAATGCAATATATTTAGTATATTTCTCTTTTTTTCAGCATTTGATCAGTTTTCCCAACCCACAACTTGAACCCAATGTTGATGGTGTTCTGCATGTTTTGAATATCAGGTCAGCCTTAATTAAATGACACATTCATACATATCTTACAAGATACTGTCTTAGCCATATCTCCTCCAGTTTGTCAGATTTCTCATAATTACTAATTCGTTAAAAATTAAGTACAAGTCGTAATGAAAAATGTAAATATCATTATAATTGCAGTATGTATGCTAAATGCATTCTAATTATTTATGAAGTATTTAAGATGATTTGCATTGATAAATTAAACATTTAATTTTTAAATTTAATTATTAATTTAATAATTTTTAAATTATTATTAATTTGATCTGTGCACCTCAGATCAGAATTTTGTAACTAACTTACAATCTCCAGTTGTTTTCTGTTTTCCTGCTTGAGCAGCCACTCACACAACTGTAAATGTTAAAGTAAAAAAAAAATCAAAATCATGTGAATAGAGTTGATATTTCAAGATTCGCTTAGCATCTTATATTAGCAATTAGCATGTTTAGCTTCCGTAAAGAGCAGGCTCTCTTTGTGTATGAATGGATGGAGATCGTTTAGGTCAACAATAAAATGAAGGCTGACGATGTTTTCAGCAAGTTTCCACAGCAAAGATTTAAATAGGCCGAAGGCTTACTCCCTCCATTTAAAAGTAGGCACCTGCATAAAGAGCCAACATGCCTCCATAGAAAATATAGTTGCATTTTAAATTTGCTTCGTACGCCCTTTTTTTTTTTTTTTTTTTGCTTCCTCGTTATTAATTGTTAAACACCTTCCATAATTTAAGCTGGAACCTGCTAGCTCTGAATGTCCTTTTCTCTTTAGCAACTTCCACATTGAAGATGATTGGTGTCAGTCCTCAGATATCATCTGTTCGCTGATCGTAACTGAGATCTGATTTTCATGTTTCCAACTGGCCAGTCGAGCCGAAAATGGAAAGATTAAAACTTCAAATTGTGCTTACAGGGCTTTCGCTAAAAACCATTGTGAGATCTTTGGATGTTGGGATGAATTAACTGACTTTGCTCTCATCTCTAAGCACCTTTTTTGCTGTTGTTATCTACATATTTCTGAGTTAATGTTGATTTTAAAAAAAAACTTAGTTTCATGGTTTCACTTAGTTTTATGGTTTCACTTGTGCACATAATATCTAAATCATGGTGTTTAAGCCAAACATGATGATTAAAGCAAAATATTATTTGTTGAGTGATTCTGTATGGATTAATCATGTTTAATTTGCTGCAAAATATGCCGACGTTTTGTACAAATGTGTTTTTGCATCCAAATTTTTGGCCTCTAGTGTAACTGGTTACTCTTTTGTTCTCATGTCTCCTTGAATTGATTAAGAACAAAAAAAGAAAGAAAGAAAAACGCTGCCAGTTTGTCCTTGCAGAAAGATTCACATTGACGTGTGAAAACTGTTGCCATGAAACAGATTACAGTAATTTTGGCCTGAATTCAGCTTTAAGATTTAAGAATTTCTTGCTGCAATTCACAGCCCATGGAGATGCTCCTACATCCTTATTATTCTGTTCTCCGCACATGTGATTTCCTTCTTTGATGAGTGGGTGTTTAAGCACAATCATAACACTGTGATAAAGATGTACTCATTGGGGGGGGACCAAAAAAAAACAATTGAAGCTCTGAAATGGCTGCAGGATTTTACCTTCAATGAAACAGAAAATGGCCCCAACATATTTTTTATAAGTATTTCTTGATTCTTTCTTATTTTGCGATTGCATGTGATTTCATCACAGTGGGAAAAAAAATGGCAAAAAACAAACAAACAAAAAAACCCTCCAACTTGGCTTGATTCTTTTCCAGCTGCAGGATTGTTTGGACAGAATGACAGTGATTCAAAAATCATCAGGGAAGCACAACAGGGTTTCATCATTGCTGAGGAGATTATCGGCCCGTGAAAAGCTGGCTGTAAACTGTTTTTGGGGAGCAGCACTACAAAATAGTCTTGGAATCTACTGATAGCTTGGACTCACACAAAAACACATAAACACACAAATGCATGTTGCACAGCACTCTAGGAGCCGGCGCTGTTTGCCAGGTTTACTAATTAAACAAATTTACTTGGCCAGCAAGCTTGATGAGAAACCAGACGGCCTGATTCAACCTGCTGGAGTTGCTGCTTTTTAAACTGAGACACATAAATACCCTTACAAAAAAACAAAACAAATGTCCATTACTTAAAACTTTAACTACTTTCTCCTTTTAGCTCTACTTCTCTTTTCTTTATATTCCTCTATTCACAGTTATCAGCACTTGCTTTTAAACTCTAATATAGTACTTAAAAGATTTTTATTTGTGTATTTACTGTAGGGTGGTTGGGTGAAAAGTGCAAGAGTGAGTAAAAAGTTCAGACAAGAGACGGTAATGATGCTGGTGTGAATGATGAAAATTGCACAAACAGCCTTGAAGTGTAAGTTGTCGATGTAAGTTTGACGTCGAGGCGAATATTACGGAGAAAACAGACCGACAAGAGCAAGAAGACGGTTCTTCTGTTGATTGTAATGACAGTTCTGCTCCTGCCGCTGATGGTGCGTTACATGTTTATGGGTAACTGTTGGGCAGAAACGTCTTTTTATCAAAACTTCTTCAGGGATTTGATCTTTGATTTTTCACGACAGAAAGAACAGACTTTTAACTAATGTATTGCAAATGCCAGAAGTACTGTCACCCTTTAAACTCAGTGTAATCAATGTGCAGCTATCATGTTGGATATTATTGTAAGGACTCAGACTTGAATAAACAAAGCGACTTTCACATTGTTGGCACCTATGGTAAAGATGTGCAAAAAGCCTTGAAAGCACATTATTTTCGCTAAGTAGCATAATTTTATAATGAAAAGTTTGCCTCAGTGAGTTTTGGACGTTTTTAATTAACCTCCAACCCATCGGCGTTTTGTAGTAAGACAAGCTTGTGTTTTCATTTAGTCGTACTTTTTGTTTTATCTCGTTTTGTTTTTCCAGCTTTAAATTTGTCTTATAAATGTTATTTTCTGTGACAATTTTCTTACTCCAGTTTCTTGATGATTTATTTTCTCCGCTTGAATGGTATGTTCTCTTTGTTTTTACTATTTTGAAGAGACAAGGGATTCTGTGTATGAAAAAACAAACAAAACTGAAAAGCAAGGATTAGAACAAAAAATCAAAATCCTCAACCTTCTGATCCACTTTGGCTGCACCAACCACTCAAATTTGTTAATTGCTAATGGTTAAAGGTAAAAAATAAATTTAAAAAAGCTTGCTTGTAAAGCTGTTTTTAATTACTGTAGAGTAATTTTTTTTATTTATCAATGGCATGTGCACTTTGGAAAATGTTTCTGTTTTTGCACCAGGAATCTTGTGCTGCATTCCTTACTTGACCTACTGATAGTAGGATTTTGTGGCAGCTCAGCCACGTCACTGAATGAAAACGGGCGCGACATGCAGCAAATGTTTCTCATCAGACTGCAGTTGGCTTTTTTTCTCTTCTTTTTTTTTGGTTTATGTGTTCATTTTGCATCTTGTTACTGAATTCCCTTGAACATCAACAAGGGAAATGAGCTTTGGTGTACAGCACAATGGTTGCATCGATTCCTTGTTTGTGAGCGCCGTCTCTCGGGTGAATTCTCCGCTGGACTAATTTGTCTAATCCTCATGGTTCACATATAATGCCGGTGTAAGAAGGAATGTCCACCTGGGACTTTTAGTTTGTAGTTTACAGCAATTTTCTGCAGAACTGCAACACCTGAACTTGTTTCGTTGAGGCCTGAGTTGTTGCTTATCGGCTCGTCCTTGCATTGCTCATCGTTGGTCATTGCCTGATTACATTGATACTTGTTGCTGCTGTTGACGGTAGTCTTACATCTCCTTCATGCTGTGACTGTCTGCTTCCTTCTGCCTGCCATTTCTGTTGCTAATATCTCACGGTTCATCCGTTCATGCTGTGTGTCTCGCTGAGACTGCGTCATTCCAACTCGCTCCCCCTCCACCCATATCTTTTCGCTGCCTTTCCCCGTCCAAGTCAACCATTGCCTTTCACCCCGTCTGCTGACTTTCTAGAGCCCCATATCAGTCCCTCCTCTGTTTTTCTCTTTCTTAGTTCCTCCCAGCCTGACAGTCCCCCGGGGCAAGTCCCCCCTGGTGGCCCGTGAGGGTGACACAGTGGAGCTGGAGTGCCTTGTTTCAGGGAAGCCCAAGCCCATCATCCTGTGGTCCCGAGCAGACAAGGAGGCGCCTATGCCCGACGGCAGCATGCAGATGGAGAGCTATGACGGCGTCCTGCGGATCGTGAACGTCTCCCGGGAGATGACGGGCTCATACCGCTGCCAGACCAGTCAGTACAACGGCTTCAACGTGAAGCCCCGGGAGGCTGTGGTGGAGCTGATCGTCCAGTGTGAGTAAACAGGTTGTGGCTGTCGTGCACGCATCTAAAGTTGGATGTAAGTGTGTTGTGATCTGCTACTTGTAGCTGTGTGAGAGGGTCTGCATCTGCATAAGGTCCACCATTTGTTACTGTGATGTATTTGCTGTGTCCCGTGTAATTAATCCTTCTGGGTTCTAGTCCCCTGTGTCTTTACATTCATGCCCATCCGAAATGCATCTGAAGACTGTGAAATGATTCCCCCGGTTTCCACTTGTCAACCTTCGTCCGGTCGTTCTTAAGAAACTCCAGCTCTCGCTCTACAGAGAGGAATTCATCCACTGAAGAGAGCAGAACTAATATTAACAGAGGCACAAAGCTGCAGATATCCATGTCCTCACTTGTTAGACGTCTTTAGTTTTTTAGTGTGTGTGATCATGTCTGAGAAGACCCGAGGAGTTTATGCTCTGACTCCGGGCCTCCCTCCGACCGCCGACCCGCTGCTCATTGAGAAACTCCTTCCCCCTACTTTGATTGGTGGCATTCAAGAATGGCTTGAGGGCTAATTACCAAGCAGCTAATTTATTCCCACTGGTATTCATTTTGTCTTCATTTGTGGACATTTGAAAGGAGCATTTTGAGTGAGCAGCAAGGATTCAAAGTGCTGTCGTTCTCTGACAGCAATAGGGAGGTTTTTCTCTGGTGAAGAAAGACCGAAAGATGGCTAGGAAGAAAATGAATGTGAGCCATGTACGGTTCTTACTCTTCTCTGGCAAGTGATTATAGCAACTGGAAAGACTTAGTCTCCAAGCTCGCATCGTTTTCCTCATGGCCTACTTACAGAAGTTAATCCATACTTTCTTCTCTTTTGACTTGCACATTTATTTTCTCCACCTAAAGCAAACCAGTTTAACATGATGTAAGTTTTATATTAAACACATCAATCAAAACGTAACTAGGCATGGAGTTAGTCATTTAGCCTGGCAAGATCACCTGAAGAATTGTCTGTGTGACCCTAAACTCAAAAATGTTGTCTTAAGCTGTTACTCGGTCATGGCTAAAAGGTGAACTTGGTGAAGAAACTTAAGTCAACACTTTAAAAGAACAGTAAAACTCTTGAATCTTTGGGAGCAGCATATTAATGCTGAGAGATAACTTTATTGGTTTAAATTTGAACAACTTCCAGACAGTTCAGTTACACCCCCACCCCCCCCCAAAAAAAACCACTAAAATATCTAAATTATCCTGAGACTGACTTGTAGTTTGATTTTTTTTAAAACACCCTTTTAACAGCACAAATCCATAAATGACTATAAGAAGTATGCTCTTTTTTAATTGCTTACGTTTCCTCTTAGCAAAAAATGTCCAAAAAGATTTTATGTATAAATAGTGAAAATTTTTGCCTTCTCATCGTGTGTTTTGATTCAAGATTAACTTCACGCTGCCACTACAAATATCTTGATTGAAGATTACTAAGAGAATCAAAAACCAGCTTCCTGTTTTGCAATAAAGGATTAGTATGTAATTCTCCCCTCCTTGTTTCAATGGATGACATTTTATGGACATGTTTTTGTTGTATCTTTATATTGACTATGATTATAGTCACTATATAGGGCTATGTTTTTAAACAAATGCAAAAAAAATACACATGTTAATAACATGGTATCATTACAAAAAGAAAAATGAATAATATATCACCTGCTTGACACTCTCATCAGAAACCAGTTTAAAAGCACAGAGTGTGGATCAGTCTCTACTTGGAGAGAAGCATGAACACGAACAGTTCTCTGGATAATCTTTTTTTTCCAGCTCAAATGCAGCCAGGAAACATCATTAAAAAAAACCAATATGTTCAGAAGCTTTCTAGCTAAAATTATTAATTCCACCACTTTTTTTTTTGTCTTTTTTCAAATTTTCCTTACAAAAAACTGCAGTACATCTTAATCTGGATGGATGGATATATTGAACAGATGGATGTAATAATCGAGCATTGCAGCAGTTTTGTCACGACAAAAGGTTTGCTGATGCAGCGTGTTTTGGTCTTTGTTTTAACAGATGATCCCTATTGGACATTCAGTAAATCTGCCTGATTTTAACTAGCCGGCAAACATTAGTGTGAGCAATAAAAGTGAAAACCGTTAAGTTTTATAGGTGTTGAGAAGTTGAGAACAACCTCTTAAGACTACTTTTTTTAAAAAAATTAAAAAATAAGCAAATTTTTTTGTGGAGGTCTCATAACTTATAACAACTCTCTCTGTGGGGAAGTTAGCGGCGTCTCCTTAATGTCTGGTGAGAATAAACCAGATCAGTCTTGCTGCGGCCCTTTTCCTGTATTTTTAGCTTCTGCACGTACCGACGCTGTCGGGGAGACGGCAAAGACTCCCAAAGCTTCAGCTGAATGAAAAGAAAAATTCACGTGTTTAATCTATTCCTTTTCTTGTTGAGATTTAAATTGGTATGTAGTTGCATCATTATTGTTTGATGAACACATATTTTACAGAACACACTGGAAGATAAAATAAAAAATCCCCCTCTTCTTTTTAACTAAATTCATTCTGAGGCTCCAATTATTTCTTATTATCTGGTATTATTTTAATAAAGCAGCCTTCTTGTTCTGTAGTTTTTGATGCCGTGCAACACTTTCATCTGCTCTCCGTCTTCAAAGCAAAACGTAAAATGAAGAGACTTATTCTGGCCTTGCTTGTGATAAATCAATCATTCTGCCATGTTGCAGAGCTACTCTCTTGTTTCTGACTATTAGCTGGCATCAAAGCTCAATTTTTAAAAGCACTTGAGCTGTTCTATTGCTTTGACATCCACAAGTGCCATTGTCTACATTTACCAAATACAAACACCTTTCTTCATCTTGCTCAGATTGTGATTTTTTTTTTATTAGCACAATAGTTGGCCCTTTATGTGTTCTGGACTGTGCGAGAACCCCACACCCCCCCACCCCCCCCCCACCCCCCAACCCCTTCCCTACTTTCTCTTGGCCTGTCTTATGGCGTGTAAGCACAAGCCAATCCCTCTGAGATGCTTTTCTCAGCTGCATTTCCAGGTCCCAGCATGAGACGCCCGCCTTTGGTGGTGAGCCATGTGCAAAGCCGCGTTTAGTAACTTGATCAAGGCGCCGAGGTACAGTCCTCTGAAGCAAAGAGCATTAGAGGCGTGAAGGAACGACTCTGGCAAGTCAACAGCTTTGATATGTAAAAACCTGCATCTGTTGGCTGGCAGCGGCGACGCCAGGAGGAGAGGTATGGGGGAAAGGAAGGCGCCTGCCTTTAGAGGCATCGCTCTAATAGAATTGCAAAAGCCAAATCCCAAGCTGTGACACCCTAATGTTCTTAGTCAAACTGCCTTGGCATGGTCCAGGGACTTGAAAGAGGGAGTGAATCCGCAGATAGAGAGCAGGGAAAGAGGTATGGAGAAGTCGTCTGTCCTAGATAGTGATGTCTGTCAGGGCGTGATCAACTTCTGCCTCAGCCGAGGTGCAGAGAAATCTCTAAGCCAGACGTCCCTTTCTGTTCCCCTCCGCATCCTTCGTGACACCTGCCCGATTCAACCAAGCGGCTGTCCGTTTGAGCAACTGCCTCGCCTCCTGACATGCGTCAAACAGACACACAGGGACACTGAGCTACTGACTGGGAAGAAAAAGTTATGAGCAGCAATACAAGATTATTGTGTTTATTTAATTTTCCTTTTTGCATCAAGAGGGTCTGCATCGCTGGCCCCTGAGAGTCACTGTTACTCCAACACATTAACTTACCGCCAACCCAAGTTAGCGAATTAATGTTTTTCGCTGCAGCAGGTCTAACTCAGCATATGTAGATATAAAATTTAAAGAAAAAAAATCTTGTTTTGGTGGTAAGTAATTGCACTGATGAGCCACTGCAAGCAAACAGCCTAAGTGATCAAGAATAAGTTTGTATCCTGTAAACAGAAGCTTGAATTGGGCAGAGAAACTAATTCCTCACTTGGTCACTTGTGTTCAAACTATAAGTTAATCACCGGACCTCTCTCCCAGTAATAATAACATAATTACATTTCTTACCATTAGATTGTAGTTATGAGGTACCACTATGTTCTAAAAGCAGTACAATAATAACGGTGCTCAGGTTCATTGTGAGCAGATACAGCGGCGAAGGAAGGAGAGAAGGACAACGCGCTGATGCAGAGTCGTGTTTTCATGCATTATTCAACACAGGAACTCATTATAACACACTTGAATTAGGGTTATTGTTTTATATTCTGTATATATCCGGTGACTTCTTAATGAAGGTATTTCTTCCTCCATACTGAGCTGTTGGACTACAAAGGTTAATCTCTGACAAAAAGGTTGCTGCTTCCATCTAAAAAACAAAAGTCCTTGTTTTTCTGTCTTCCACCCACATAGAGTAAAGCTGCTCCAGCTCTATGAAAAACATAAGTTGGAGTGTTTTTGTGAATGCTCCGTTGTTCTGACACACAATATACAGGGTCAAACCAATTTCACACAGGCCATGCGATGCTCAGGCTTTTAATGCTTCCCTAATTTATTGGCACATTTGGTAAATCTGTTTAGAGCTTTATGACTATACGCTTACCCGAAGAAATTGAGGAATCTCACCTTTATTTTGTATATATTAAGAATACATTTCGGAGAACATATAAAGTCACCCAAGGTCACAGAACACCAAATGAAATACAATGGGTAAAATAACTATGAAACAAAATAACTTATTGTCAATAAGCCTGTTTCTAAAGCATTTCTAATTGCACTTAATTACCTCCTTGGCATCTCAGACAGGTTTAGCAAAGATGAAATTGTTTCCATTCATTTGATTCAAGCTGCACTCAAAGACTGCAGACCCCTCCTTTATGTGTTAGAAAGTCAAAGAAATCAGAGCAATTTTTTCCTCAAATGACATTGGGGGAAAATGCACTTACAGAAATGTATGAACGTTTTGAATATTTTAGTACATTGCTCCTCCGTTTTTCCATTCAAACTGTCTTCAAATCTTGATGTTGGTCCTTTCTGTGCTGCCTGATTTTTTTTTGTTTTTGCTGTAAATTGTCAATTGGATTTAGTTCAACTGGTAGCACTTTTACATTTTTTTTCCCTTCTGAAACAAATGAAATGCTTTTTTGCTTTTTAGGTCAGAGCTTGGATTTCTACTCATCAAAAAAAAAAATAGTTTCAGGATGAAGTATATGTCACATGTGTTTCAGTTTGTGTGCTTAAGGAAACTGAATAAGCTCTTTGTCACCAGGTGAAGTTTGTCCACTGAACCCAGTTACTCACTAATCGAACATCCCAAAATATGCTCATGAAGGCTTTTATGTCAGCTCATCACTTTCAGATGTCACAGTGAAACATACAAAAACAATGACAGTCATTTCTGAATAACAATTCACTCTCATTTCCCACTGTGGCTATTAATTTGAAATTATAATTTGAAAGTTGATTGTAGATTATTGTTTAAAAAGTTAAAGGATGAACACGTGCTTCTCCCTACAGGACGGAGCATCACTTTTGTAGCCACTCAAAACCAATTTAAAATATGCCTGCAAAGTCAGTAACTTGTATTATTTTTGCAAATCAAATTGCTATCATCCATATGTCACAAGTATAACAATATTCAAGAATCTCAGTATTGTATTTATTTTTATATAATGTATTCATTCTGTGTCCAGGGAGCATTTAGTTGTTTGCACTGCCCTTCTATTTCAGCCTTATTGTAAATGTAGGCTTTTATGTGCAATAAAAGAAAAGGAGCCACTGGGTCCATTTCAGTGGCAGCCAGCGAACTCCTCTTAGTGCTTTTATTCTTAATACTATAAAGTGAATATTGGTGCTAAAAGCTCATGTTGCGTTGAATGGCTATAGAATTTATTTGTAACAATTTTTTTTCTTTTAAATTTCTTCTCTAGCCACGTCCATCCATAGAGTATTTGTTTTAAAATGTTTTTAGTCCTTTAGTGAGTTAATGCAAAACATGTTCAAGTCCTTTATAATGCAAGGAGTTTATTATGTGAACTGGGAACACATTTGTGCTATTTGTGCTGTATTTCTTTCTTTTAAAAACAGAAAGAAATACATTATTTTAGACTTTATTGACAAATGCATTCAGTCATCACATAGAACGACTTAATGACTGTGTTCTCACTCACTTTCATATCCTGAGGTGAATAAAATCCAACGCTGAGGCATGCAGACTGCTTCTGCAAACATTTGTGAAAGAAAGGGAGGGTCACGATGGTGTAATGAGTCCAGTTGTGAAATAGGTAAAGGATACATACTTCATGCTGAATGTTCCTGTCACATTTTTATGGCATTATAAAAACACGAAGCTGGCTGAGAATGATAAAAAATTCAACAATAGACACGGTTCCATTACAAATTTTGTCAACATTCAAATTATTGTCAGTAGTCAAAAAACACTGATATTTCTGTTTATATGAAAAATATAACTGATTTTTCGCCAACAGCCGAAGTGAATCACATGTATGGGAAAAAAAAGCATGACAAAACGTGTGTATAAATTGTTATGCATTGAATATGAAAATAAATTGGGAAAAAAAGGATGGAAAGCCAAAACACAAAGTAAAATTGGTCATTATGTAGAAACCACTCTTGCTGCTGGTCAAATCAATATCCACTTTAATATTAACTGATGACCTTTAGAAACATTGCTCACTAATATGAAGATAAAAGCAAAGAACCCTCCACGAAATAGTACACTGTTGCAAAACATGCAAATAGCAAAGGTTACAGGTGCTTTTCAAAACTTCTACATATTCCAGTGTGCGATGTTGGAGCTGTAATCCAGAACGGGAAAGAACAGAATTAAGAGTTCTGACATCTTTTCCTCCATTACAGTTCTGTTCCGGTTCCAAACCGGGTTTTAAACCTGGCTCCACGGAACTGATTTTTCTGCATGAACCATGATGTCACCGGTGAGCCTGTCAGGTATCAATATGAAATCATAAGCTCTTACAATCAGCAGGCACTTTTAACCTGAAACCTTCCTTTGTTTCCTAGGGAGCTAAGAGGAGAGGGGATTTCCTTTTCAGCTTCACAGTTTGCCCAGGAATTCATACTAATAACAAGAAAATGGCTGAAACAGAATAAAATAAAGGTTTTGAAAAGGCCTTTTTGGAAATTCAAACTAAATCTGTTGGGGGCAGCCGACTGGTGGAGTGGCTAATTATTGTTTTAAAGCGAAGATGTGGCATGCTGGTTTACCTACCGATTGTTATTTAATCACTAGCGCTTCAACATAGTGTGAGATCCATGGTGTGCCCTCTCAGTGACCATGTTGTTATCACTATTCATTTCCTCTGTCACAGATTTGTTTGTCTTTTAACAGAATTTTAGAGGATGTACGTCACATTAAAAGTGAAAAAGTTTGTGATTTTTGTATATATATTTTTTTGCTTTTGTTCATTCTACGGGGGGGAAAGTCATTTCAACAGGAGTGTGTTTTCTTTTCCAAACTATGTTTACCTTTTTGCACAAACTTGAAGTGACTCCTTAGCACAGCCTGTTCCTGTAGGTTTTCCCACTGGAGTTCTGCCCCTGATTCTCCAGATATATTAAACCGAGTTTCAGTGAAGGTGTTTAAAATTTGTGAAAGTTAGTTAGAACTGGAACTCCGTCCTTTTAAAGTTGTAAACTGGCTTGTAGAAAGGCAGGTGTGTGCAAAAATATCCCCAGCTTCCTATATATGCAAGAAACATTTATGTATTTCCCTAAAGTTCATTCAAATCTCTTCAGGCAAGCTGTAGACGTCGGTCCGTATGGGCCGTGGGAGAAAAGGCCTCTGTTCTCCCCTAAATGTTGTTTTTCTCGACATTAGTGTCAAGCCATCCACCAGTGACTGATGACAGATTACATTTCAGGAGGCACTCGGGCTTTTCCCCAGCCTGTGGATTACAGCAACTCTGAGCTCACAGTGGCTGCTACGCTAACCACTGCAAGCATTGCTCAGGGAATATCCTGCTCCTTTCTTCATAGGTTGCCTCGGCAGCTGCTTCACAGGAAATGCACCGGGGGAGAGATGAGGCTTGTCCCCTTGTTTAAAAGGATGTTTTCAATATATTAGATTTTATTATTATTATTATTATTATTATTATTATTATTATTATTATTATTATTTGTCTTTCTTCGTAAATTGAAATGTACTCATCGCAGTTTGATCCAGTTCCATTCACGGAGGCTGTGGAACTAGCTGTTATTCGCCGCCGTCCTAAAGAGTCCTACAATATTAATGTGATAAGTAGACTTCCAGGCGCAGAGATGAACCTTCGCGTTGTGGTAAAAGCCGAGGCTGTGTTCTTTTGAAAGAGGAGGAACTGATTGCTGTTTCACTTAGCAGAGATATAAAAAAATAAATAAATTACCTCTCCACCTTTTCGAATAGAATCAGAAAATGGAAAAGTTTTTGTTTTTTTTGTGTGTGTCTTTCTTCTCAGAAGGTTTATATTTGCTTTCACTTTGACCCCCACTGTTACGATTTATCATTTTCCCCATTTCGGTCAGTCATGATATGATCTAATGGCGTGTCATTAATCATAACGGCGCCTCAGTGAACTGTAGGATGTTGCGACTTGAAGGATAATTAGCATCGAGGGCAAGGATATAAAACCCCACTCTGTTCTGTTACTGCATGTCAGCTTGTTGTTTTGCATTCAGCATAATACTCACAGCCCACGTTCCCCTGTGCACCTCTGGCCTTGTGGATCTGTCCTTCTCTACTGCCAGGGGTGAGGTTAACTTATTTATGTGCAAATATATATATATATATATATATATATATTTAAAAAAAACAGGCAACTGTTGCTAAAACACTGCAAACAAAATAAACAGAAAATTTCCTCTCTTTTTCTTTTCCTTAATTTCTGATTAGGTTTAGGGATAATGACGTTAATAATGTTATCAAATTTAATGCCGTACATTTTCATACTTCCCTCACGGCTCCACATCCTATCAAGTTTGGAAGGCTCAGTAAACAGATTATATTACCGAGTGTGAATAATGCAGAAGATTATGTTGGAGATAACAGTTTCAATCAGGTAATCGGTGATCTGTGACAGATTACACTCTGAAAAAGAAACACCATCCCCAACCTTTTCTGAAGCTGCCGTCTCTCCCGCACTCTGTCAGAAATTATGCAAATCTGAGGCAATCAAGGGGTTCCGTGTCGTTCCGTCGCGTCTCCGCCGCGTTCATTCACCGTCGTTTCCCCAGCCCCGTCGTGACTTCTGTCTGAGCTCCCAGCCGAGCCAGTCAACGGTAAAAGACGCCTGAAACGGGGGGAATTATTCATAGCCGTTCCACTGCTGGCACACACAGACGCCTAAACACAGTTAATCTACAGCCGCGTCGTCATACGTATTGTCTCATGCAAACTAAACGGGCTGGAATATTTGCATCAAACATGGAGAAACTTTCCCCGAGACTCAGCCCGGGTCTCATCAAGGCCGTTCAACTGGTTGAATAATTCACCAGCGGGTTTTCTGAGTCGGGGGTGGGGAGAAGAAGAGGTGAAGGCTGTCAGATACTCAAATAAGTTATTAATTTTCCATTTTCAAAGCTCGAGGTGCACTTCATCATCCTGTTACCCGTTTTCCGCGAAGCGAAACTGATTTCTGTTTCAAACGTTCTTGGGGTTTTCGTGCAAATTGGTTTCAACGCGGCCGTGCCGCTCCACCCGCAATTGTTTTCCCTTTTCATCTGTTTCTGAAATGTATCGATTTTCAGTGGAGATGGGCCCCCGCCCCCGCCCCCTCCACTGTTTCCTCAAAAGTGAATGTGCTTCGGTAGTTTGTCTTGCAAAAGTCTGTGCCAATTTCACTGCGCTGCCTTCCAACAGTATTCATGGTTCTTTAATTCTAAACATTTTTTCTTGTTTCAACATCAAACTTCCCCAAATTCATGGGGATGTAATGTGATGAATTAAAAAAAAACAGGACCAGAGAGAAACAAATTTCGTAGCTGGAAATTTCAAAACTTGTGATCACTTGCAAAATAATGGATTTAATTCCGTACAGTTACTTTTTTTTTAACTCTTGATGATTTATTCCCTTCAATTTCTTTACTTTTAAATATTTTTACATTATAACGTTAAAATAAAAGTTTGTGTGAAATGACTCTGTGTCCTTATCTGTAAAATATTATTTCTCCTGTTCAATTGCACCAACTTGTTCTACCTCATCCATACTTTCCATTCATTCCTTTCTGTTTGTCCCTGTCAGAAAATGATTGAGTTTTTTCTCTCTCTCTCTTTCTCTTGCCATTCAGACCCTCCCACAGTGGAGCCTGTGCACATGGAGGTCCGTCAGGGCCTGGGGCGGCCGGTGGTGATGACCTGCAGGGTGCTGCGAGCCCACCCCTCTCGGGTGTTGCGGTTCGAGTGGCTTCTCTCAAACCGCCTGCTCCACGCCGGCGCCTTTGACCCACACAAAGACGAGACCGAGTACACGATCCGCAGCCTGAACCGTGAAGGCTGGGGGGAATACACATGCAACGTCATCAATGAGGCCGGAGCAGGCAAATGCACGTTCCAGGTGACAGGTGAGGAGGCGATGTCTTTTAAGATTTACTCTCTTTTTTTTCATTTCTCATTGATTGAACCAACTGTTCTGTCTGTCCTTCAACTTTACGCTTTTCTTCCTTTTATACTGATAGAGGGGAGTCGGTACACTTTTGACACACCGATTTACTTTTCATGCTGGGCTAATTAAACATTTTTTAAGTGTTCCTTTGAACTACAGAATCCCTCATTAGTTAGATAACCTGCTCTCCAGTCAGTTTCCGTCATTTCTTGCTATTTGTGTGGTGATTTGAGTTTTGTAGAGTTTTCTAGTTTTTTTTGTCTCTCTTGTCATCTTGTTTTTACCCCCCACCCGATTCTCCCCAGCTGTCCCTTGTTGCCCTGATTAGTCCCTGGTGTGTTTTACCTCACCTGTGTCCCCCACTCCCTCCCGGGTCCTTGTCTTTGTCGTTCCTGTCCGAGTCACTTTCCCGTGTCTACCAGAGTTTGTGCTGTAGTATCGCTGTTCACCTCTGTGTCCTGGGTTTTGTGATTTTTTTTTTTAAACTCATTGTTGCACTTCAACCCTGCATCTGACCGTGTCCATCCTCACCGTCTACTACACCCTAATTCATGACAATTTGACCAGTAGGTTCCCAACAGTGTCAGATAATTTAAGGGTCATGTCTACCCGTATGTCTTTTTTTTCAGCATAGGGTTTCCAGAGGCTCAAAATTAAAAAAATTCTTACAATGTTTTTTTTTTATTATATAACTAGATATTTTTTCTATTATGTTAGCTTTGTGATAAAAATTGGAATATGTAAAAAGCAATGTTTAGGTTGTCTTTTGCGCAAAAAACAATATCTATCCATACATCCATCCATTCAGCGATCCATCAGTCCGTCTTTTCGTCCAGTCCATCCATCTATATTAACATCCGCCAACCTGTCCATCACCCTCCCATGTTGCTGTCTGTCCATTGGCCTGGGCCCAACCATCAATTTGTTAATCTGCATAACATTGTTATATCAATTTATCAATGTATCTGACCAGCCTTACCTCTGTCCATCAGTCCCTAGATCTAGCCATCTGTCCATTCACCCAAATGTGAACATTTAATGTGGTGATTAAAACTGTCAGATCTGCTATCAGCCTCTGCTCTCCTACCGTTTTGTACTGTTTCCAGTTTCCTAGTTGAGCATTTCACTTTGCTGACCACGTCCTTCTATGCAGCTGTTCCTTCTAGCCTCATTGCTAGACCTGATCTGAGACCTGCAGGTCTACCTTTCTCTTGCCACTTCATGCTGGATCCAGTAAGCTCTAAAATTCATTTGCAGTTTTCATGCCTGTTGGCACAAACGCCATTGTGTTTCAAAAACTGATCTATAGAGAAAAGAGAGTATTTTTGTTATCCTTTCTCCTCTTCACTTGCTGTTTGAAAGATGTTGTTGTTCACTGCGGTTTAGAGCCTTTGTTTAAAGTTACTCCTGCAGGAAATCAGTGTATCAGTGATTTGTTGTTTTTTTTAATCTTTTTGCAGCAGGATACAAAATGTGTCCGGGACATTTTAAATCTTTCAACCTTTCTTACGAATGAACTCAATCCCCAAATTTCTACAGTAGTGGGATTTTGCATCGTTTTTGGTTGCCTTTGCTTACCAAAGCTGACCGATTAGGATTTTTCTTTTTTTATTTTCTTTGTCCTTCCAATCCAACAGGTTGCCGGAATTGTGAAGTCGCTATTCTTCTTACTTCATACACAGTGCGTCCATCTTTGAGTTGGTTGTTGTGACAGGACCAAATGAGTTTGGCCACACCGAGTGACCGCAGGAACTTTGACCAAGGTTTCAATCTCTTAGACCTCCTTTTAGAGACAAGAGCTGCAGGGTCACAAGATGAGTATTTGTCACTTTAATCCTTTGCCACCTGCTTTTCTCTTTTTTCTTTTATTATCCTCCTTTCTGTCTCTTAGCGTTCTCTAATCTTAAACATTTCAGCATTTCTGCTGCTTTTCTGACCCTCTTTGTGTTTTCATTTTTTTCTTCATCCTTCTTTCTCCTTTTTAAGCTTCTCTTGCAACGTGCTGTGAAGAAAAGAAAGCGGGTCTGTGTTGCATAAATCAGTCATTCCTGGTGAACTAGATAGAGCAAAGAGACAGAGGCAGATAGTTCCCTTCAGACAACTGTCTTTTTTTCTTTACTGGGCTTAAGGTTTTCCTGATATTTCTAACCCCTTCTTTCTACTTTCACCCCTTTTCCTCCCCTTTCATCCTCCCTTCCTCCCACTACGCATTGCTTGATTCCTCCTGCCCAATGCTCCAGATTCCTACCATCTGGTCTCAGTAGCTGCCAAAGGTATGGAGGCTCTTTCAGTAACTCCCTGAGTAGGAGCACAGTGCAGAAAATCCACTTTGGTTCCCTCCATCATCTATGAAGTCTGCCATACCCCGTTCCCATAACCCCAGTTCTTAGTGTTGACGATTTTTCAATTTTATCTGAAACTCAATAGCTATGATATCAGCACCACTGTGTGTGTGTGTGTGTGTGTGTGTGTGTGTGTGTGTGTGTGTGTGTGTGTGTGTGTGTGTGTGTGTGTGTGTGTGTGGCTGAAATGAATAATATGCTGTAGAGAGAGTCCTTTCTTAGCTGAAGTTCATCAAATATCTTTTATGGTTGATGCAGTTTGGTGAAATATTAGTTTACTCTCTCTACGGAGACCACCTTAATGGATATTCCCTCACACCTGCATTCCCGACGTTCCTGGGCTGTACTGATGAGCAGCAAAACATATCAGTCTGGAGTCCTGGCCCGCAGCCATTCAACTTGCGAAGCCACTCATCATACCATGCACAACATATTTCCTTCCGTGCCGACAGACACACACATACACACACCGATGTCAGCAAGCAAGCCAGTCTTGGTCCTACATAAATACTGTCACCCAGAAGAAGCAGATCGTGCCAGGGGAGAGCGTTTGTGCATGTGCATGGATGCCCATGTTCCAAGCTATTGGGACATCTGTGAGTTGGCTGCAAGGGCCAAGTTGGCCATTAAATTGTGCCATGGGAGCGGCCCCTTAGAGGAATGTAATGTGTACCACTGAGCTTTGGCATGAACATGCTGCTGCTGGAACCCTGAGTCTTAGCAAACGCTCTCCTCTGAGGAGCTAGAACGGGCAGAGAATTACTTCTCCGTCTTTGAATCATGGCGCCGTCGTTTCTTCCGTTTCCATTCCAGTCTGATGCGGCTGATGATTAATGCACGGGTTTCCTGTCCAGAGGCAGCGAATGTTCTCCAAAGCAGCAGCTCTTAGATTGAGACGTAGGTTGTGAAACACGCAATGCTTTGAGTTTGTTTTACTCCAACAATTTATAATCACTGGAATAAAAGTCTTGCTGAAGCCTGTTCCCAGCAAGGTGAGATATTTTAAAGTTTTAGTGATAAGTGTGAGTTTTCACGCTATTCTGTATTGCCAAACATAACCACACATAACAGCAACTTAATTTCGTCTCATTGTTCTGTGATGCGTCTTCATAGTGAAACTCCTTAAAAGTTCCACTATTGAAAAATAATTAGTTAGCAATTGTATATTACTTCCTTTTTGCAGTATAGCTTTTCCTTTAACATTTTAGCTAATTTAACTGAAGCTTTTACAATCTTAAACAGACATTTTTGAAAGGTGGTCACTGTACAGAGCTGAATATTTGGTCTGTTTAGAGCGTTTCTAAAACTGATTTTGGTCTCTGTTTGCTCATCTCTCCTGGCTTTCTGAGGTTAACCAAAGATGAATAGATGAATTGCTTGAATAGTTCAGATGTTTTTGTCAATAGAATTTATTTATTTTTATCTAAATCAGCCCAATGAACTACAAAGTTTACTTGTTATTCAAATGTAGCAGTTGGTAGAGATGAGGTCCCCAATGTTGCTTTTATGCTGTTCATTTTTGTTTCATAAATGACATTGACATCACTTTGCATTTTGTTTATTTGGCTCTTTTTTGTGTGTGTTTTAATAAGACATCCTTGGTCTTTTTGGATCAATTTGTACATTTTATATTATTTTTTTGGATTTTAAAAAGTGCAGGAAGTACATCGATTTTTACCTTGAAACCTTTTCATTCAGTTTCTTCAGAAAAGGGATTCTAAAAACTTAATCAACATCAATCTTTATAAAGCTTTGCTGGTTTTATGTAAGTTTTACTTCTGCTTCGCCAATTCCCACAGCTTGGATTTTATACATGCTGTAGGTATCCTATGAAAATGTTTTCTGCTACATCCTGTTTTGCTGTTTTTCTGCCTTGTTGTTGTTTTTTAATGTTTCCCTTTAGTTTCTCTGCTGCCTCTCTGCATTAGTGAAATTATCCCAAGGTTTCTCACACTAGAACAGCCAGATTTTGGTAGAAAGAGAAAAAGAAAACTGCATAAATGCAAGTTTATGTTTTAGCCTTTTTGTTCATTGAAAAAGTTGATATTCCTTTGTCAAAACAGTGGAATGCAATGAAGCCATTTCTTTGTACTTTTTCTGTTTACCTTTGTGTTTTGTTTTGGTTCTGTTGTGCATCAAAAAGTTTAGCACGTTTTCTTCTGAACGTTGCGACGCCACGGCTGCAGCTTTCCTGAAGATGGAAACACACATGTAAATTCTCAAAAAGGAAAAAATAAGTCTGCAAATAAGGTCAACTTCTTGCCTGAAGGTTTGTGCTGAGCTGTTATGAATCACTGCATTGGTTATGGTGTTATAAACAGGATTTAAAAAAAAAAAATCAATTAAGCCCTCTGTGCTTTATGTTTGATGTCTCCCACCCAGAGTTACCCGTTTCAAGCAGCCTAAGTGGGTTAGGTAATGCGCTTTACCACACATAATGTGTGATTAGGAAGTCGGTCCATTTTGCTTTATTATACTTTATATTTGAACAATTTTCAAAGAACGATTCCTGACTGTGCGCCAAGAAATTTATTTTTGATATATATATATATTTTTTTTCCTTTAAGTGCCAAGAGGTAAACAAGTAAAGGTTGATATGTAACCCGGTTTGCTGCGAACGTCGGAAACAATATACGTTTGTGCGATAAAAGAACTGATCCACGCCTTCCAGAAGCAGCGTCTCTGTGGGATTCTCTGAGTCTGTTTAATTAACCTTTCTTCACTCTTGCTTTGCAGCAAATTGCGGCGTCCTCTTTTCCTTCCCAGCACTATCTGTCACTATCTTCTAGGCAGGCTTATGTAACACTTTGCTGTACAGTGTGCTGTAAACACAGCTGGCTCAATGCAGCAAAACAGAGCTTAGCAAGGTGCAGACAGTAATTATCCCTGCATTCGTGTTCGTTTTCTTTCTGCGAAACGTGTTTATTTTCGTTTCAGCACGTGCGCTCTCCTCTGGTTCGTCTCGGCGAGATGCGGAGGCGGCATCATCATCACTTCCTGTTTGTCAGCTATAGCTTTAGCCAGCAGAGGACCAACGATGACCTTTTGAGGCGTATTTCTCGCTTCGAACGAAACCCATGAAGTATTTGTGTATAAATTACTTTGTTTAATCATCAGCACTGTTTCTTTTGCCAGAGCGTATTTGTTTTCCTCTCTGAGTGATTTTATCAAGATGATGAATGAATGTTATTTTCTTCTGTATCACTGTTTCTTTTCCTCCCCCCCTCTTCTTCTTCTTTTTTTTAATTTTAAATACCTCTATCCATGTAAAGGCCAAATGATCTGCAACAAGCTGCCCAAAGCGTCATTAAGCTGATTTATTGTCTAAAATGCAGAACAAAACCCACTGTTTGCGCAGCTTTGACTTGTTGGGTTATTAAGAGAATTGATTAAACTATTTAGAGGCTGTAGGAAACATCAAATCTGGCAATTTTCAATAATTACACATGGAGTGTTTGGCGGTTTCAGCTGTATTCAAAGAACTTCAGCATTAAGTGTTAGAAACATGTTGGCCAGCTTTGTTCATCTTTGTTTATTTAAGTCTTTAATTCTCTTTTTCTGATATCATAGATTATGACTTAGACATTTGTACACCTAGTTAGAACACAATTTTATCTCTATATTTAATATAATATCACACATTCCTCTTTTGAGATGTTATCACAGAACTTACAGTGGATATAAATATAAATATGCCACACATTAAGTAAGTAAGTAAATAAGAAGAATTGTTTTCATATTGCTTCTTTCAGGACTCAACATGTGTGAAATCTGATCTGATTGAGTTTCAGCTTTGTTGCATAAAGAAATTGCCTAATAAAATTCTTGCATGCAAAGAGGGTAGAAACAAACCAGAAGCACTTGCAGCTGTAATTGCAGCTAGAGGTGGTTGCATAAACTATTGAGTTTGAATAAATAAGCAGAAGGTTTAAGATTTCTTGTTAGCAAGGATTTTTCTAAGCCACGTCTGGTTTTCCTTCCACTAAAGTAATTATTGCTTTACTCTCTATCTCAAGCATAGAATCTCAATCAGATGTATTATAATAGCCTGTAGATGTAATGTGACATTTTAAAACATTTTTTGCCAAGGACTCCATTTCTAGTAAATACTTAACTGAGAAAGATTTTTTTCCCAATTTCAGACCTAATAGTTCCTCTCGCAGCCCATTTTGTCTGTATAGGCTAAATTTATTTTACATTAGCTGGAGATTTACCAAGTGAGGAGCTGTCCAGTGATGAACTTTTATTCTCATTCTAACAACAAAAAACGAATTGGCTTTGTATCAGTATCATTAGGAAAGAACTTTCAGGCTTTATTTAAACGTAAGCACTGGCAAAAGACAACTTAGACTCTGACTAGATTTTCAGTTAGTGTGATTTTCAGTTTATCACACTAACATTTAAATATTGCCATTAACATAACCTTATATCACCTATTCTCCACATAAGGTACTTTAAAAATCACCACATGTCTGTGTGAAACCCCTGTGAGGTTTATGTGCTCTAATAATGGCAGCTCAACTGCAGCATGGCCATTAAAATCATCTGCTCTGGGTATTGTCATCCTACAATAAACAAGCCCAGATGACACAGCACAGCATGTCATTGAGGTGGATTTCTGTTTTTCCATGGAACGTCATCCTCTGAGCTCAGCGTACAACTCGGTGTTTTCTTCAGTTGCCAGAAATGAGCTTCAAGGCTGGAAAAATGTTTGTTTTTTTATTATTATTATTGTTTCAATATTGTATATCTTCACAGATAACAAAGTAAGCAATGTTACTGAAAAAAGCCTGTATACGTTTCTTATTTTAGCCTTGGCAGGGAGCCCAGAGAGAACATAAATGTGTTGGACTCATTACATCACATTGGTGTCACGTTACTGTATTTGTGTGTAGATTCAACAGTATTCATGTGGTGTGTTATGATACAAGAAGAAACTATAAAATAAGTTTAAATTGTGTAGAAAAATGGTTAATTGTATCACCTCAGGAAATACGGCAACAATACGGCAATATTTGATTTATTTATTTATTTTCAGTTTCTTGTCTTTTTACATCAAAACAACATATTTTTATCTGCTGGGTTTTGCATGAGTTCCACTTGTATCTTGAAGTTGGAAATTTGTGTTCTAAATGGGAATGTTTTTTCAAAGGGTCCCTTCAACTCTGAATTTCACAGAACCAGACACAAATAACCCATATGGTTGAAGTTCAAACAAACACATCAGATGCAGTCTTGATTTAATATTCTCCACTCTTAATTATCTTTAGAGAAGTATGTTTTAAGGAACTATTTGTCTTTAAAAACAACTAATGATTATTTTCTCTGAGTCCCCTGAAAGTATTACTTACACCACAGTTTGAGAACCAAAGGCGCAGCTGAATAATCTTTTGGATTCCCTCCATTTGCTTTTCTAAAAGGATCTTTAACGTTTATATCCGCTGATGTAAATGGCATGTTTGATTTTGTCTTTACTCCACAGAGAAATGCAGACTGTTGGTCATTTGCTTAACGGTTTAGCTTTAAAGAAACATATTCAGTTACTGTTAAACATTCTTCTCAGTTTAACATAGTTGTTTCTGTGGCTCTGATAGAGCTGTAGAAATTGCTTAATTTAATTTACTTTTGTTTTGAAGAAAAGTGTTTTCAAGGTATAGAAAATTTGAAGCCACTCAGTAAAATCTTGTAGGTTTATATACCAGCCTCTGATATGTGCTGCAATTTTTCTGATTTGTTTTGTTTTCCAGACCTTTTGATGATGCAGAGAACAAATTATATTGGTTTTCCAATTGAACACTTAATATTTTGTTGCTACAGTATTTATGAGCAAGGAAGATAAAATCTGCTTTTTGTGTATGTTCTGTCTTGCTCTATAGATTATTCTCATAAGCATGTGGCCCACAGACTGATTAATTTTATGCATTCTTAATGGTAATTGATTTCCCCCCCCCCCCTTTTTTTACGTTTCAAAACTAACTCATAACAAGACGGGTAAAACAACAGTTTGATTTCTGCAGAATCCTTAGCAGAATGGATCTGATCAAAACACCTAAGTTAACAAGAACAAACCACTCTGATTTTTCCACGAAGAAATGCCCCTCTGGCCTATCAGGAGCTAAATAAATCTGAAGAAGGGAATAGCACTCAGCGAGCAGTTTCTGGGGAACTTTAAAGAGGAATTATTTTGGCTTTGGGGTCTTTTTTTTCTTTTTTCTTCTTCAGTGTGTTATAAATGGCAGCAAAAGTAAACAGCCTAGAGCCCACAAAAGAAGAGAGAGATTACTTTTCAGAGAAAGCTGCTGAAACGCTGAACAAATGTGAAGTTAATGACCGAAATGTTTTAAATAAACATGAAATTTAAATGTTTATCATATTGTGTTTGCCTTTAGGTAAAGCTTACCCTCCGGAGTTTTACTACGACACCTACAGTCCTCTGTGGCAATACAGGCCGCGAGTCTATGGTTTCAAGCTGCAGTGGACCCAGATGAACCCCGGGGCTGTGGACCGCATCGTCGCCTACAGGCTCGGCATCAGACAGGTAAGAATGCAAAGATTTAAACAAAATTAATAATTTCATTTTCTTGTGGATGTTTTCGTAACCCTTTGACCTTTTCTCATTTTGCGACATTTTTCCAATAGACAGAAACATACTGCATGTGTTATACGGCTCTGGAAAAATGAAGAGCCCTCTGCACTGAACCCCATTGAAAACCTCATGGTTATTCCACCAAATATTGATTTCTGAGTTAAAACATTAATATTGTTGTTTCTAAATGAATACAAACTTGTTTCTCTTTTCATTATTTTGGGTCTGAAAGCTCTGCATCTTTTTCGCTATGTTGAGCATTTCTCATTTTCTGCAAATAAATGCTAAATTTTTGCATTTTGACATGCTCTTAGTAGTTCATAGAATAAAACAACAATACTCATTTTACTTAAACATAAAGTGTAGAATCAGAGAACTAATAATTTTCTCCAGAGTTGTATAAATTGGGGTATGCAAAGGGTGGAACACAAGGATTCTTGTATTGTGATCATTTTAAAAATCAATGCCGATTTAAATTTGCTGTCACAATGTTGTAATATTTCAAGTTTTCAATTTGTGGTAGTTTGTGATCCTGTGGGGACTCTTAGAAACAAATTTATTATTTTATAGAATTTCAATAATGAACATTGGGGTTTCATTTCTAAGTTTTGTGGGGAAACAAAAGAATAATGTGTATTTTTGTTGATGTTGTTTAAATATAGATTTTGTAACATTATAACATGAACTCTTTCAGCAATAACTGAACACCTTGGAAATACGGCAAGATTAAATTACATGCAGGTTGGCTTTATTAACTTGGATGAACTTCTGGGTTCATCCGAGTAGAAACACATGCCACACATTGTTAAACTGTATTGTTTAACTTTCAGTTTCATCAAATGACAATAAAGTCACTTGAACACATGCTTTTGAAGGACGTGGTCAACTCTACATGACTGAGAAACCCTTTCTGTTTTCTGGGTTCTTGATGTCAGCACCTGCAACAATAACTTCATCATTGCACATAAACTTGATTGATTGTGACGGTGTGATTTACTTGTTTACAGATTAATGTCTTTATGTCTTCAATTATTTTTTTCAATCCTATCACAGTGGATAGTAAGCTTAAATAGTAAAAGGCAAAACAAAATTATTCCAACTGAAACTCAGTGGCGTTGAAAATCCACTGCATTGATCAGCTTTTTCAGACTTCTCAGGCTACAGAAGCAAAAACCTTTCAACACGAAACATAAGTGGTGCATATAGAAGAACTGGAAGTGGTACGTATAGAGGTTTTTTTTTTCCCCCTCTCTATGGTCTGTCTCGTTATGCTTGGTGGAGGCTGTTAACATATTAGGAGCCGTATGCGGTGCTTTTTCTCGAACTGCTTCTGTTTGTGCTTCCATCAGAGAGGTGGAAGTGGAGCCCCGCAGTGAGAATTAGCACGCACTCCTCTTGTTTTCCCTGCTTTTCCTGCAAACTCCACAGATGACAGGCAGGCGGCATTGATGGATGGGAAGGTTGCATTTTCTCTCTGGGCAATCAACGTTTACCTTCCTCTCCCGGCTCTTTTCTTTCGCTCTCTCTTTCCTTGGATTTCCGACTAGAAAAGGTTCATTCTAAATATAAAGTTTTTTGTTTTTTTTTTTTCAATTACGGCCACAAACATTGCATTGCCCTTAGAAATTCAGGTTAATGTTGACATTGCAGTTAGGAATTGCACATTTGGATGATGACAAATAAAAAAAAAGAAAATCAAACAGAAAGCAAAACAAATAAAAAATGCATGCAAGCTGCAATTCTGAATTTATCTCAGTCCTGCTCAGAATTAGCAAACACGTCCTTGGTTGTGTTTGTAATGAATAATAAAAATCATGTTCCGCTCTACACCCTGAAGGAACCGAGGGTTTCAAAACACTTTCTAAGGTTGTTATGTTTGTGTAGAGCGATGCATTTATTTGCCTGTTACGTTACTTGGTGGAGTCAGTAAAAACAAAATCGCTTCTACTGGGCATTTTGGGTGAAAACCTGCCAAAAAATGTACAATTGGTTATTAAAATTTCAGCCAGTTTTCTGCACATTCTAAGGCTTTAAATCTGTGCAAAGCCTTGCTAAAATGTAATATTTCCATTTAACTTATTAATAAGAAAAAAATTGTATAGATTTTCTGTAAATGTAAATTCATTCATTCATTGTTTGCGTTCTTGACGTGAGCTCGTAATTATTCTTTAAGTTGCCACTCGTTCTTTCTGTAGCTGATTGCATTTCAGTGTTTAGAACAGATTTGAAGAGACTGATTGGATTTATATATATATATATATATATATATAAATAATCGGTGACGTGGAGAGCCTCACCTGTCATCATGGAAAAATAATAAATAAAATCCTATTACCATTTTCACCCTGTGGTTTTGTACTATAAAGTATCTATTTTTTACTTAGCTTAACCAATTCTGATGAGTTTTTCTTCAAAATCACTTGATTTTTGCATTTTCCCATTCAAACGCTCAGAAGCGAAGCCGGAGAGGCAACAGCGAGCTCAGCCTCACTTGGGTTACGCAGTCGCTGCACTGGCTGCCATTATATGACAGCATGTTCGTCCTGTCTGTATGCTGGCAATAAAATGGCTTAAAAACATTTAATATATAGACTTATTTTCCATAATTTCGCTAACTGTGTGTTTATTGTGTTTTGTGTGCGGAGGAGCGATTAGAAACCGCAGAGAACAGACTGTAGCAATAAGATGTTTTTGTTTAGTTTTTTAATGAAATGTGCGTTTTGTGGGCTACAGTTAATGTTTAAATAATGCAGTAAAGTAGAAGCGGTAGCTAATCTACCACAGCAATTATTTATTTATAAAACCTCAAGCCTAAAACGTTCTACAACAACAAACTAAATGTTCTGTTCTATGTGCCAAATTCTGTTTTTTGGTGTTAAATCCTAAAACATGAAGTGGCATTGTTGTCAGTTGCTATCGCAATGAGTCTGCGTAGCGTGGCTAATACAGATCACTTTAAAGTGGATCATAGCACAAAATTAATACCTACATTTTTAAGTTTCACTGAGTTAACGCGGCTATGGATGACATGTAAAAG
>CAEGAF010072200.1:0-11649 GCA_903067075.1 Micropoecilia bifurca | reverse complement strand
TGAAACTATGGCTTTCTGCATGATTTTCTCACATAATTCACACCAGAGAAAGTCCACCCACTATACAACCTGCCAGTATATATATATAAAGAATAAATAAAGATATAAAGATATAAAAAAAGAACAACAAAATGTGAACTGAAGGTGTACAGATGCAAGTGGTGCACTGAGAGGTGAGGTATACTGTCCTAAGGCTTCATGGAACTGATACAGAATAGAACCACTTTTAAACACAAAGCTACAATGAATTACATGATCGTCAATTACCTGACCATGTTTTTGGAGTGTGGATCCTTCCACAGAGAAACCCTGAAGGCTCAGACTCCAAACAGAAAGGGCCAAGGGGCCATCCGGACAGCAGACAGCAAAGACTGCCGTTAAGGCCATTAACTGCTCTCATTCTTATGCAGTTGATCTATGTTAACTAGCTCTGGGGACAAGCAGCCAAAATGGTTTCCTCTACAGGGTGTCCAGGTTCTCCCTTACTCCTGTAGGGTGAAAAGCTCAGTCCTCTGGTAGCAGCAGCTCTGCTGCATCTCCACATCCAGAGGAGCCACATGAAAAGGCTCAGCATCTGGTTAGGATGGACGCCTCCCTGGTGACGTGTTATAGGCTGCACAGTGGGAGGAGAGCCGATGGATGGATGGATGGATGGATGGATGGATGGATGGATGGATGGATGGCAGGGGTGTTTTTAACGTTGGGCATGAGGAAGAAAACCTAATAAAGAGATGAACACAAATCAATGCAAGTTGAATTTTTGTGTAAAAAAAAAATTGATATGATATCAAGTTATATTCCAAATCTGGAAATTCCTTTTGATCAGAGTGAGTCAGTTATTGAGGCATTTTTACTTGTAACTGGAGGTTTGTCTGAAGCAGTTATTCAACACATTTAACTAACATATGGATCATTTTCTTGTTTTGCAAACAGGTTATTGCTGCAAGGACTTGCCACCAACAGTCGTCTCTTTGGTTTGGAGTTAGATCTCAGTAGTTGTGAGGTAGACACCACACTAACACACTGTTATGCAAATTTCATGGTTTTTAAGTTATGATCTTAAGCAGCAGTAATAAACAAAGAGTTTTTTATTTTTGTATATGTGTGTGTAGCTGTGTTCCGCAGGGGCCCAAGTGATACAGGAACACATCTCTGAGGCGAAAGCGATCAGAAGTTTGGATATTTCTGACAACAGTATGCAAAACCACACTGTGCACCACACACTGCTCTGTATGGGACAAAGTGGGGGGAAGCCTAGGGCGAGTTACAGGGGGCACCAAGTCCAAACAGAGTGGGCAGGAGGCAGACTCCCTTTCTGGGAATCACCCAACAAAAGAAAAATATTTTTAAAACAAAAATTGCTTCCATGTTCAGGGTTCAAATAAATAAGACAATGAAAAATTGTTGAATTTGGAGTGCAACAATTTCTTTATACTTTCTGATTAAAAAATAACAACAATGCACCTCAGTGATGTAGCCACATCCATCCATTTTCTTGCACCCTTGTCCCTTGGCGGGGTTGCGAGGTGCTGGTGCCTCTCCGGCTGGCGTTCCAGGCGGGGGGCGGGTCACCAGTCTGTCTCGGGGCAACACAGGACAAGCAACCATGCACACACACACACACACACACACACACACACACACACACACACACACACACACACTCTCACCTAGGGCCAATTTAGACAGATCAATTAACCTGACAGTCATGTGTTTGGACTGTGGGAGGAAACCGGAGAACCTGGAGAAAACCCACCATGCACAGGGAGAACATGCAAGCTCCATGCAGGGAGGCTGGGGCTGGGAATTGAACCCAGAACCTTCTTGTTGCAAAGCAACAGCTCTACCAACTGCGCCACTGTGAAGCCCCTGATGTAGCCACAGTTATTTTCAATTTAATGCACTTCACTTTACTTAAATAAATCTGATAGAACAACAAAAGTAATGCATTAGCATATTGCATTATACACTGATCCAATTTATAATCAAACATATCTAATTAAATAGAAATAATTCCAAAACATTTCAATTAGTATATTTTGGCTGACGTTCACAGTCAGTTGCAAACAGTTCAACTGCAGCCAGTTATGGAACAATATAGGGAAATTCATTTGATCATCAATTGCCAATTAGTACAAATCTGTCTATATGTGAAACCAGTAGATTAAAACAAAAGTTCCCTTCACTACAATCCCCTATTATTTGAAAGCACAGGGTGACAGTGGGGAGGAACAGCTTCCTTGTAACAGGAAGAAATTTCTAGTAAAACCATGTCAAGAAAAGAGGGTTGACTGAATGATGACTATACTCATTAATATTAAGAAAGCTAATGTTGATATGGTATTTTCTACCAAAGATAAGGAAACTATTGCCAGTAATAACTTCACAACTGTGTGTTTTTACAAGCTAAAAAACAAGTTTCTCCTTTCAGCGATAGTAAATGTACCTGAAATGATTTAAAAGCTCACCTGGGGGGGAAGGTCTGTGTATTTTCAGGCAGTTCGTTTTTCATTTGAAATGAAAAATGAGAAAACAGAAATAGATTTGTTTTTTGTTTACTAAACCAATATCGGAACTCGATGGTCTGTGTAGGTCCACAAATCCGATTTCCGATTTTGGTTTTCTAAACAGAAAACGAAAAGACAAGTCTATTTCCATTTTCTCATTTTCCATTTAAAACGAAATAACAAACTGCCTGAAAATACACGGACTAAAAATCCATCTGATTAGTTATCAGCTTTGTGACAGTGTCTCCTATGTTTCACCAACTGCTGTGTAATTACAGGTTTTGAGAATGACATGGTGACTCTGGTTCTGTCTGTTGGTCGATGCCAGTCTCTTCATCACCTTGCTCTTGGAAGGAACTTTGCCATGAAGTCCAGGTCTGGTGAAGAAGACACACAAATTATTTTACTCTGAAACTGTTAGATCTTCTGCCTGCTAATTTAGTTTAAGAAACTGAGATAAACAAATCATCTACACAATTATGTATCCCATGTTAACTAAAAGCTCTGACTGATTAAGGGCTTAGTTGGATCAGACACTGAGATATTTGTGGCCTGCTGTCGGCTACAGCCCCTTTATATCAGAGTATGCTGTCCTATGAGTGAAGGTCAAGCATTCAGTGCATCTGGACGTGATTCACAGGGCTTCAGTTTTTTTTTTTCAAATGTAGCTATAATACAGCCTTATTGTACTGTGCTAAATTAATTTTTCCTCAATTCTACACACAAATACCTCATTATGATAATGTTAGAAATCTTTTTTTCCAGTTTTGCAAATTTACTAATATAAGAAAATATTTATGTGCACATAATTTTTTTTTAAATGGTTTTATCTTTAATGAGTTTGCAAAACACTCAACACTTCCCCACATTGCCACATACCTCAGGCCCCACAAACAACTTCAAAATAAATTAATTTATGTTTGTCACACTTGCAATAAGAACTTTTGAAATCAGCTAATAGTTTGGGTGAGTACATTTCCAAGTCTATGAGAAAAGCATGACATAAGTATGCTTGGTAACTAAGGTTACTCCATGGCTTCAGCAGTGAGTGTGGGGACCACAACCCCATCCCTCAGCACCTGATGGAGGCAGAGATGAAACCCGGGTCACAGACATCCAGAGACTTTGTGAAAGTTAACAAAATCAATGCTGATTATATGACTGAAAACAATAGATTTGCAGTAAAAATAATTCTAAGTGTTATGTGGATCACAACAAAACGGTGATGTTCTGCATGCTCTCCTATTCCTCCTCTTGGCAGCAGTAATAGATACTTTGTCTCAAATTGACTGTTTGCAGTTCAGTTTTAAAATCCTGCTCTGACACTGACTAACTAACAAGGTTAAAAGAAAAAAGCAGTAATATCAGGACACATATTAACTAAGACACTCATAGTGTTCCTTCATGTTTGTGACAATACATCAGACTCAACACATACAAACACATTTATGTTTACTCTCTGTTTTATTAGGACTTGTTGATAATTAGTTTGGAGCAAATTTCACCGGTTTTCCAATTAACAAAACTATTGCTCCTGCTTCACAGATGTGCTTTGTTTTAAATTACAGAAAACATAATACTGCTATGCACTCTGGGCAGCTCCTTCACCTACATCACAAGAATCCAATTTATATGTAGTTAAATCCACTGATCAGGTCACTGGTTACAGTTTACCAAGCCAAGAACATGAAGATAAACTGAAAGTGCTAATTAATGGGTGCAGCTTAAATTATCAGGCCTGCAGCAGGTATCAAAGCTCAATTAGATTTGGACCCTGGGAATTGATTTCTTATATTTTCCAAACATACCAGTAAATTATTGTCAAATTATTGTCAAATGTTCCTGACATGTTGCTATGTGTTTGCATGCTTTTGTCTTAATTTGGAGCAGAGCTCTCACCGACCTTCTCCATCGTATAGCGCAGCTCATTCAGGATGAAGAGTGTGTGAGTGATGTTATTTTCCTCTCATTTATTTAATGTAAGTTATTAACATTATTCCCTCATTTCAGCACAATTTGATAAAATGTTAGATTGACTTGCCTTTTTGAGTCATAAGTCATATTTAGAACCACATTCACATTCACATGCATGCCACCTACGTGTGGAAAGCTGCTTTCACATAGGAAGCAGCTTGCACTGAGTTTATTATAGGGCAGAAAAAGTCGCAAAAATGTTTTACAAGATATCAGTTGTTGAACAAAGATGTGTCAGTCACTCTGTTACCTGACAGTAAGAAGAGACAATTGTTTTAAGCATAAAATATAAAAATCTAATTTCTGTCACGTTTTAATCTCACTTTGAGTCCCAAATTGTCAGACAGTGTTGATCTATATGTCTTTAATCTTGTGTCAAAACCTCCTGAGACATTGCTTGCTTCATGTGCGTATTGGTTTTTGTAGACATGCATCAGGATGTCTCTGATTAGACACTCTGTGCATCGCAAAGCTCTGCTCTGCCATCAAGCAACACATTCACAAAAGCAATGCCCAGAACCTCTGTAGACCCTCACCAGACTGTAGTATTTAATATTATTGTTAATATAAATGCAATTAATATTTAGTGGAGGGCTTTCTGACGTGAGGTAAGGTCATTTTATTTATATGGCACATTTTCAGCAACAAGGCAATTCAAAGTGCTTTACATGAGTTAAAAGGAAATGCAAACAAAATAAACCAAAGGAAAGTTTGGTTTCCTTTACTCTACTAATGTAATGCAATGTAAAGGGCTCTAGGTGATTTTTAATTGCATGTTTATTTCTTCTTACCAATCCTGTGTGAATGTCTGCAGCCCCTTCAGTCTCTCTCAGTGTCTGACTCTAAGCTGAAAACAGGGATGCACATTCTGCTCAGCGCTCTAGGGGGTCATGCTACTCTAACAGAGCTGGACATCAGTGGAAACAATATTGGAGACACTGGAGCCAAAATGCTGGCAAAAGCCCTGATGACCAACACCATGCTGAGGTACAGAAAGAAGCAGAAACACTTGATCTGATGTCATGTTGTTTCCTGTCTCACTGAGTACTCCACACAGCAAATTTGGAAGTGTCCCATCAACTCCTACAGAGTTAAATTCAACATTTTGAAAGTGTCTATATTGGTCCACCTTGGCTGGTGTAGAAATGACACTTTTTAAAGTGTTATTTGTGATAGTTGAAACAACACTCACAGTAGTTGAAATTAAACACACATCAGTGTTGACTTACTCAACACTAGTGTATTTTGTCAAAAGTTAACACTATGAACATAACACAAAACAGTGTAAAGTATATATTAACATAGAAATCTGAGTTTTGAAATACTACTGGCACGGTATGCTGTGGTGGCGCAGGGGTTAAACACAGCCCACATATGAAGGCTGTCGTGGTTTCACTTGAAGGTCTTTTTTTGTCAATTTACTACCAAATAAAGGCCACTTTAGCAATTAAAACCTCTTTTTAAAAGACATTAGTTGCCACATTAGATGCTACAAAAACACCAGCACCATTTGTAGTATATAATCTACATTTATTTCAAAACATCAAACAGCACTGACAGCAATATACAACAAAGGTCATATATTCATGGTACTTTGCACTGAAGGTGAATCTTTGAAAGTTCATTGGAAGCGGCCGTGGATGGTCTTGTGATCACTGATGGTGAAGTGTTTTTGGTGCTGCTCTTGTTTTCACAAACATGAAGGAAGAAGACTTCCGGCCTGGAAGGAAAAACAGGAAACATAGCAGAAACATTAGGATAATAAATAAATATTTTAAAAAGTAGTGTGAATAAAACTAATCGGACTCACCTGTGTGTGTCACAGTCATATTCATTCAAATTACTCTGCCCACCCAGTTTGACAAGATAAAGCATAAAAATGTCAAAAATAATGGACCTTACCACAGGGGGCCGCATTTCATTGGCTAATGCCAATATCACGTCACAGCGCAACTACCACATGCGTGACCGTCTCACAAACACAAGCTACAGTAGTAAACACATGCTAATGTACATTGTGGACTAGCAGACTGGCAGAAGGTTTTTGGGTCAGGACTCTAAAAGAATGGTTCTCCACTCTTCAGTGGCATCAGGATACCTGATGTCAGGTATCCTGATCGTATTTGTGGAACTAAAATTCACAGATTTCCAAAATTTGAAACAGAAAGCCTTGCTTGGACTAAAGCTTGTGCACTTGCATGCATTTGCATCTCAACTGTCGTAGGATCAATAAGAAAAAAGGATTGTCTGCTGGTGTAAGTATTATTGCTTTGCTTTCTTTGTTTAGTGAATGAAAAAAAGAAAGTCAATAATAAGCACATCCATTATGAAAACCTTTTAGCCAAGTACAGCATAATGGCAGTACCAATACAACTTCTACACCTTGAATCCTGTCTGTTACAGTCTTACATCAGCTGAACAGATCAATATGCAATGTGTACCGTATCTGACATACATTAAAGATTTAATTTTACATGAAAAGGCTTTACTAAACTGTAATCGTGTTAGCCATGCTAGCACCGAGTACAGTGCATCAGGCCTAGTCACACTCAAACATTGGCCAACAACAGAAATCACTGGTTTCGAAATAACCCTCAAAACCATGAATGCCCGACTTACCCAGCCTTGCGAGAACAATAGGCATCAGTGATCTTCTCCACAGCTATATTTATGCTGATGGTGTGGGGATCTGCTGTTTTCCTCATCGATTGGTAGCTTTTCGCTGTGACCCGCACAATCTTGGAGGCATCGCGTGACTCAAACACCTTGATGTCGTCCAAAAAAGATGGCATGAACTTGTTGGTTCCCCTGTCCATGTCGTGACTGACATTTTGTGAAAATCCGGCAGAAATGCTACACTAATTGGCTCAGAAATACTCTGCAGAGAGTCAGTCGAAATGTAAGACGCCATGTTTACATTGAAACTAAGCTCCGCGAGGCTTTGCTTGTGAGACATGCAGCCAAGTGGGATTTTATAAGGTGTATCCGGGGGCGGGTGGGAGCTTGGTAAGGTCCATTTAACTTTACAACATAGGCATGCCTGCAACAGCGGAGCTAACTAGTTTCATCACCACAGAGAGCGACCATGTCATTCTGAAGTCCATCTGACATGAAGTACAACAAACCAAGAGAAGAACAGAAATATCAGGCTACTTGGTCACTAATGATGAAACAACACAAATTCAAAACACGTTAATGTTCCGTAGCTCTAGCTAGTTTGCCATTTGTTGCCAAGTGGCTGATGATGACGTTGGTGACAAGCTTTACCCAGAATGCACCTGGAAACAATAAGAACAATTCATTTGTAGTTTTGTGTGTCATAAAGTCAAATATAAGAGTGAAAATAAAGCCAGTCATGTAGCTCAACATTTTATTCAATATTTTACACCCACTATGTCACTAAAATCAGTCAGTCTGGTAAGATTTTTATCAACCATGAGTCAACAATGGGGCACCCTAGCATATAACCTACTGGGGAATCGTACATAGTTTTCCAGAGATCAGGGCTCTCCTTTTCAGTTCTTGTCAGATGTGATAAAAAAAATTGGATTCCTAAAGGCATGTTCTGCCTCCCATCTGGGCTCCCTCTAGATCTTCTCTGCTACACCCCCCACCAAACCTGTAGCTCCTTCCCTGAAGTGATGTCACAATATGTTACAATTGTGGGAGGAATTGTCTGATGTTGATTTCTAAATCAACACCAGACTGAGTTACTGTTGGTGTTAATTTAGAAATCAACACTGGACAGGGTTGCTTTTTATTTAACTCTTTGGAACTCTTTAGTGAGTTTTAGGGAAACTCACTAAACTCACTAAACTCAACAAGGTGAGTGTTGAATTAACACATCTTGTTGAATTAACACTGCATTTTTAACATACAACACTTATACTGGAAATCTAAAACTTTTGAATTTGCTGTGCAGTGTGTCAGATAATGCAGGTGACATGGGTCTAAACATGAGAAATGTGACCATGATGTTAAAGCTTTCATTATATTTTTTCTGTCTTTAAGGATCAATTGACAGTGAGGAGATAAAACTTAAATGCTCTCTAAATTGTCCTCTTGGTCAGTTATTAGCTGAATTAATCAGAAAGTCGGTTGAACTGCTCTGAGTAGAGCCATATTCAGCATTCAGTCCCTGTGCTGCATATGAGATGAAATAATATTGATATTGTGTCCCCGCTGCAATATTAGGATGGCATTTGTGCCATGTTCAAAGCAGTAGCACCATATAGTATACTTGTATAACCACCTGGTGTTTTTATGGTGTCCAAGGTTGTCAAGGTCATACATTCAGTCATGATTTGTTGCAGTCTGAACTGGCTGGTGTTTGAAAGATGTTGGGGCATTATTACCTAAGACAACATATCTTCCTATGACAATTAGAGCCAAGATATGCAACAGCATGAGAGAGGGATTGTTAGCGGAGGTATTGGGAGCCAAGAAATTTGTAAGTTATCAAATCTGTTTCATTTTGTAATATTGTGGATTGAAGTAGGGCACTGAAACAATTGTGGTCAAATTGTGTTTAAATAAAGTAACCCTTAGTTTTACTTTATTTAGAAAAACAGAAAATGAGTCATCAACAACTGTTGACTTCATGTAAAAAAAAAAAACATTTATTTATTAACCTTCATTTAGTCAGGAGAACCAGTTCTCAACTGCAAACATGACCTAACATGTTTTTAAAGTGATCAGTTCTTCATTGGAATCTAAGATGTCAATGTGAGTAGCTGCCAGGCGCTCGAAACCAGCAGATTTTTTATTTTTAATTCATCAGGTTGCTACTGAGAAGAGCCAAACTGTTTCTTCAATTGTTCTCCTAACAGTGACAATAAGAACAAAGTCAAATTAATATAATTCAACAAATAAAGACAATAAAAATAGTGACAAGATTGTGACAAGAGCACTTTACAAACTTATTGAGAACTGCTTTGTCTTTCCGGGATCTTAAGAAGGTTGCAGCAACTAGACCTTTGTCTTTGTCCTTCTAGGTCTCTAACATGGGACAGAAACAACGTCACTGCCAGGGGTTTCCAGGATGTGGCAGATGCCTTGGAAAGGTATTGCTCTTACACACACACTTACTATTTCTTTCTATATTTGCAAGGACTTTGCATTAACTTCCATTCGTCTTTCAATAATTTCTGCTGCCTAAGCCTCACCCATACCCAAGCCTAACCACCCAGCTGTTAGCAGGAGCAGGCAAAAGCAAAAGTGGATTTCAGTCATTTTCAGTGTTAGATGTGTTCTCTGTTATATGAACCTCTTCTACAGTCCATCTCAGACCAACACACATTTACAGACCTCAGGAAATACAAGCTCATCAATTGGGGAGACTTTTGTCATTAGCAATATAAAGTACAAAGGTGGAAGATTCATAGAAAAAAATCTGAGATCATTTTTGTCATTTTTATTTTGGGTCTACAAACACAAAACATTAATTTTTAATAAGCCTCTCTGTGCCCCTTAGCCTCTAATCATATTCAAATTGTGCAGTAAATAAAATGTGACATCATAAAAAAGAATAAATTTTGCATCTGATTAGTTTATTTATACTGACATCTAATTAGTGTCACTTGCTTTTTCGGATAATGGGAACAGACAATAAAGCTAGAGGAGATAAATAATCCATGAAGTTTGGAACTTTCCGAAAGTTACATACTAGTAATTGATCATCAATAGGTAATCAAAGAAACATGAATTATGTATGTAGCCAGAGGTAGAACTAAAAATAAAGAAATATCATCTATCATTTTAGAGGCATTATGAGGATTGAAAAGGCAAACTGACAGAACTAAATATTTCAATACAAGACATTTACTGTGTGAATTTAAGTAAATGTGCAGTGTATCCCCAATATACCATCAAAAAAACTCTCTTTTGTTGCCACACCTTCTATGCCAGGTGGGATTATTTTGAAAGTAATGTAAATGTACAGTCATTATTGACACACCGGGTTATATCTCTATATGGCTAAAATAAATTAAAGAGAAAAAATGTTTCATATTTAATTCCAAGAAGTCCTCATGGAATGGAACAACAGCCATTTATTCATGTTCTAAAGGTTTGTTAGTAGGACGTTTTTTCTGTACATTCTGCCACAGTTCTTCTGCCCTTTGATTACTTCATGATCTTGAAATGGCCTGAAGTGAAGATGAGTTTGACTCCCTTGTTTTAGATGCTGAATTGCCTGGTACATCTTCATTAAACCTAAAAATAACCCACATGAAAACTTTTGGCATCAAGACTTAACAGGGCTAATAACTTCAGTAATAAGTGGGGAAAAATAGCTTTTTAGGAATATATTTGTAAACCTTTACCTCACATTTCTGAATAGACCAGGTTTCTGTACAGGCGTGTATAATAAACAACTTTTTGTATGCAGTTGTAAATGTACGTTGATGGAGGTTTTCTGCCTTTTGTAGGAACCTTACTCTACAGAAGATGTCTCCCCCCTTGGCTGATATCACACAGAGTTACCGCAGCAACCCAGAGCGAACAAAAGAAGCCCTGAGCAAGGTTATTTAATCATTTAAGTGTGTTTGTGAGTGTGCATAAAAATATATAATTAAATAAGGATGGAATATAGGATATTAACTGACTCTGATTTCCACTATTGTAGAATTTATTCTGGAAATGAAGGATACAGTTGTGACTTTCATTTTAATCATTTTTTGTCCAGATTCAGCAGTGTCTGTCCAGAAACAACATGAGACATCCTGGCAGTGTGGAGCTCCAGCAGGTGTTCAGGAGTCAACAGTCTGAGAAGGTATGAAACAGATACTGTAAATATGGCTGTGCTTACAGATGAATTTAGAACAATGCATTAGATCTTACACACACAATTGACTGTTTTTAGACCTAAACATTTTTCTCAACAACAAAAATGTATGTGCACAAGATGTCTTGGATTCCAATCAAAAATAATTTATTACATTCTCTTTAGGAATATTAACACTGTATTTTTAACATACAACACTTACACTGGAAATCTAACACTTTTGAATTTGCTGTGCAGTGTGTCACATAATGCAGGTGACATGGGTCTAAACATGAGAAATGTGACCATGATGTTAAAGCTTTCATTATATTTTTTCTGTCTTTAAGGATCAATTGACAGTGAGGAGATAAAACTTAAATGCTCTCTAAATTGTCCTCTTGGTCA
>CAEGAF010072198.1:0-15519 GCA_903067075.1 Micropoecilia bifurca | reverse complement strand
GTTTTTTTCTTCTTTTTATTCCTAAGTTGTTTGTCACAACCATGATGTGTCAACACCATAACTGACAATTTACAAAACTTTGATGAAATTTTGTGAAATAAAAGCTTAATTTTGGTATAATGTAAAGATTTCATGGACCTGATGAGCTACAATATGGCCTCCTTAGGAATAACATCATATAAATTGAAGTAGTTTGGCTTTTTGTCACCTCCGTCAGATGTCAACTCAATCAGAGTTTTTCTGACTCTTTCAGTAAAATTGTTGTCAAATCTCACTTAAATGTGCAATTAATTCATTTTAATGTATTTTACATAAATTGCATTACGTCATATGCATCATGTTTTTTCTTTTACTTACTAGTTTGTCACCACCTTTAGTTCTGTCAACTACGTCATGCAGTGTCAACTCCGTCAGATGGACTTCTTGTTGTTTTTTATTTTAAATAATATTTATTTTGTTTCTTGAGAAGCATTTGTCTTTAAAATGAGTAAAAATATCACTAATAGGGTAATTAAAAATGATTTTATATTTATTTTTGTCATATGGTGTTGACAATGTTCTAGGTCAGGTCAATTAAAAATGTAATAATAAAAGAAATATTGCAACTGGGAGCCTGTACCTCAGCATCTTTACATGTCCAAAACATTATTTGTCATATTTGCATACATAAGGTTGAGAGATAATACAAAAAAATTATGGGAAAATTAAAACCCATTTTGTCCCTATTCTCACTGTAAAAATACAAAGAATAATATCATCATGATTTTGCGTATAGACTGGTTGATTTGCTCCAAATCAGTAGATGGAAAGTCTCTTCTCTTTCTTTCTTTTCTTTTTTAAAAAAATTTTGCATGGCAACTGGATGGAAAAATAACTGCTTTCTTACCTTTCTTCCTGTTAAGCTACTGACCAGTAAAGGCCACAAAAACTAAACTTTAGAAAATGTATTTTGTGTAAACAAATTGAGTAACAAAATAGTTTGAGAATAAAATCCTGACAGGATGACTGAAACGCAATGCGTGACCTTTTTATTAATCAGAATAGAAGTCAGTCCATAGTTGCTATGGTGATTCCAGCATTAAATGTGGGAGCAGAGAGAGAAGCAATACTCTTTATCGTTAAGGCAGACAAACTTGGCAGTTTGCTAATTGGTCCGCCAAGTTAAAATGATCAAACCAAGCTTATATGCGTTTCTGTAGTTTGTGAATTCAGCATGAAAGGAACAAAAGGTTCTACAATATTCTGTGTGATTTATTAGGACTGAAACCGGCCAGAATAAGTTTTCCGTTTTTTTTTGTATCCTGAACAAGTTTTCCATTTGCGCACAGCATATGCCCTGAAAGCCCCTCAGGGTTTCCCTGTTTTTAAGAAATATAACATATCCCTCCACCCCAAATCCCTCGTTCAAAATGGTACAAATTTCAGAATCAGATTTATTGGTAACCGCAAATGTAACTGTCTGCACTTTAAGTGGATTATTCGTCACCCAACAGAGACACACACAGAACGAGGCAAAGTAGATCCAATTTTTTTTTAAATTTTTTATGCAAAAAAGGGGATTTATAGATTTCTCAATGTTATGCTGAATCTGTAGTTTGCATTTCTTAAGTTTATGGGGGGGGGGCTCCTAAGTTTCTTTTGTTTGATTTTTTTTTAATTAAAATGCATACGGGGTTCTTTTTGTACTCATTTCAAATTATTTGCAAGTAAACTTGGAAATCTGATTTCTATTTACTGGCATTTCTGACGGCTTGAATCACATTCATTCTGCCATTATCTCCAGATGCAGCTTCAACTTCAGAGACAAATCTAATGCACCATTAGTTAGGGGGTTGAGTGGTGGCAGTGTGTTTTGGTGGTGTATAAGGAAGGCTTGTTTAATAACTAATTAATTAATCTCTCCAAACCATATTCATTCACGGTGGATTTTGAGGTAGAGGTTGCTGCTACTCTCAAACTCTCCATTTCAGACCTGCAGCTTCAGGGAATTGTTTACCTGGACATTTGAACACTTTTAATACTTTGCAATCTCCTTGTATAAACAAATTCCAAATTCCTTGAAGCTACACTGGAACTGTGTGATAAGGAAGCTGGAAACCAAGTAGAAACTCTGCCAGGGCTTCAGAAAGCCTGGAGGATTGTTTTCTTTTTTTTTTGTGTTGCTTTTCTTGGATCATAGGAAGGAAAATATTAGAGAAACCTGCCAACACAACACTGCCTTCAAACTGTGAGCTCCACTTTACACGCACACTAAAATCGGGCGCGTTTAGCCGCCCCACTCACCCAGGTTGTAGCCGTACGGGGACTCGGACGCTCCGTCCTGCAGGCTCTCCAGGATCTCCCCCTTCCCCACGTCGCTGTCTCCCACCAGCAGGAACTTCAGCAGGAAGTCGTAGGCTCGGATCGGGCTGGTTCTGGTTCTGTGGCTCATCCTCGCGGCTCGTGTCCCATCACGAGCTCTGCTCTCTCTTCCTCCTCTTCCCCGCGGAGGAAGAGGAGCGAATAAAAAAAACGCGCGTCCCCGCGTCGTTCTACGCGCTCAGTGTTTACCTGCGCGCCACGCCCCCTTCAGTCTGCAGCTGGAACAGCTTCTGTTCGGGTCCCAGACTCGCTGGCAGAGGAGGAGCAGCTGGCGGCTCAACCCTGGACTCCCAGAGAGATAGAGAGAGAGAGAGAGAGAGAGATGCCTGCTTTAATCTGATTGGGCCAGCAATTGAGTTGCTAGGGCAACCCCGAATCCCGATTGGAGGAGACGAACATCAATTAGAGCAGGAGAAGCTGTTTGATTGAGAGACTGGCTACTTTTGCGACATCAAATTAAAATAGTTTAGATCAGATTTTTTCCCTCCCCCTTTCTCGTTGAGGTTTCAAAATAAAAGCATGTTCTTAAAAAAATTCTTTCCGTTTTTGTTTTGCTTTTGCTAAAAATACAGCAATTGCGACTTTCAGTGGAAAAACAGCCAAGATAAAACACATGAAAACAGATCATAGATGAAGGATTTATATATGTTTTAGAACAGAACACGTCTTTATGGTCCATTTGCTTATACTCTTGTTTTTTCTGAAGGTCTTCTCGTTTTAGTTTTTTTTTTAAAAATGTGAATTTCAAAGGTTTGTTATTCATCACTCAGGTATAACATGATCACCTGCCTAAAATTGTGTCTGTTCAGCCTTTTGAGCCACAATCACTGATCTGATCATTAAATGTATATAAGTCATTAAAAAGCTAATATTTATTTATTAACTCATTCTTATGAATGAATAAAAATCAAAAGCAAATGAATAAAAATCAAAAGAAAAACCAAACATACAAAGACGTGATGCATATGTGCAGACATTTATATTATTCCCCAGAAGGAGAGCGTTGGTTCTGCAGATTGGAGCTGCTGGATGTCTGTGAGGTTATTTCACGGAAAAACCAGCAGGACTCGGGAAGAACCACAGGAAACACAGGTGTATGTTTCGGAAGGAAGCGCAGATCAGCATTTACTGATCCACTTCCTGACAGGTGACTGAAAATAAACATTCCTGTAAAGCTCCACCTCGAAGCTTTGAGCTTCCAGTCTTTCAGCAGCACCAGAAATATCGCTTGAGTCTGCATTTTTTAGCATCTTTCAAAGCTTGTCATTTTTAAGGCATCAAATGGTTCGGACCAGGGTCACCGTAACCCATAACTCTTCTTCTTCTTCTTCTTCTTCTTCTTCTTCTTCTTCTTCTTCTTCTTCTTAATATGCTGTTCAGAGCAACGCTTCCGTGCGCAGAAAATTAAGTTAAAAACAAAACCAAAACCTTCATGTAAATCTTGGACTGTCTGAATAAACGGCGCATTTTTCCCTGAACACGATTGCTTTCGGATTATCGTGGAGGGCCGCCAGAAGATGGAGGATTATTTGCTCAGAGGGCGAATGTGACGAGTCTCTTTCCGGCCTCCGGTTCCTCCGGCAGACGTCTCCGCGTTCGGCTCAGTTGTAACTGTACCCGGGCAGAGGCAGCGGCTGACCCTCCTTGGCCTCGAAGAAGGTGTAGGACAGCGTGATGGTGTCGACCCGAGCCATCCGCGGGTCGTCGTCGAACTCCGGGTCGATGTAGAAGAAGACGGGCATGTCGACTTCCTCGTGAGGATTGAGACGCTGCTCCTCGAAGCAGAAGCACTGCAGGCAAAAGACAGAAGGTTCATGTCGAGTCATGTGGTTTTGGCAAAAAAAAAAAATGGGACTTAGGCCTTATCAATAACTGGAATTTTACTTGACAAAAAACCCACACAAAATATTTTCAACATTTTAAAAGTGTGGTATTGAACACATCTTCCCTATCCCTGCTGAAGAGAAGCAGTAGCTCAGGTCTCCTCTCTGCTCTAATCCTCAGCCTTTGTTTTATTTATTTTTTTAATTCTCAGCAGTCTGAAACTCGCCTGGATTTTGTTGAAGTACTGTCCCGCATCAAAGGGCACCACGTTGTAGGTGGAAATGCCGATGATGGGTTTGTCCGTCGGGTTCTTGGCTCTGTAGAAGGCCAGCGCCGTTTCGCCCGGGACCACCTGCGAGGAGAGAAGAGGAGAAAGGCTCAACGCGGAGAAGATCGTGTCTCCTCTGACAGGAAGTGCGGCGGCACGAGCGGGACGCCTCACGTAGATCTCCGTCTGCTGAGGCCTGAAGTTCCACTGGATGCTGGCGTGCGTGTCGGCGTTGAAGGTCACCTTGATGATGCGCTCCTTCACCGGTTTCATCGTCTCCACCTGATCCGTGTCGTGTCCGGCGACAGCCGTGCCGCCTAGCCCCGTCGCCTGGGAGGAAAGCGGAGAGGTCAAGCAGGCCCACGGCAACCGCATGTGTGTGTGTGTGTGTGTGTCTCACCTGGCAGTAGAGGCGGTACAGAGGTACAGAAGCATAGGACAGCCCGATCATTCCCACCCCGGCGGCAGCAATGTATGTCAGCACCGTCTTGTTCCTGGTCCTCCACTCCTCCTCCTGACCCCTGGACTTCCCGCTGTGGTTCCTCGTCGGGAGGTGAGACGCAGGCCGCCGCCGCCTGAGCAAATGTTCACCGTGGCAGAGCAGAGTCCTCTGAGAGCTGCCGCGAAGCGCCCGGACGCATCCCGTCAACGGGGGCGAGAAGGACGGACGCAGCAGAAGAGGCAGCAGCATCTCACCTGAGGGGCTCAGCTGCATGTCAAACACAGCCAAAAAGTTCAAAGCTACGATCTTTAAAAAGAATATGGAATAAACAAAAGGATATAGTCTGAGAAACTGATTCTGACTTTGAGAAATATATATAAAAAGCTTTTGCAAGTAAAAGGCACAGTTTTGTCTGTCCAGTTGATTTATCTATAGTCGCTATTTCTATCTGTATCCAGCTAATTTGTCTCCCATTTGCTAAAAAAACAGAAGGGAAACTTTCTGCTGAGCTCAGAGTTCAAATCAGCTTTACATGTCTGAACATATACCTAAGCTGACTTGAGGTCAGTGTTTATTCTCCCCACTACATAATAAGACCTGCAACAAGAACTCAAGGCAAAAACAAAACGACGAGTTTAAACGAGCCGAGAGTTCAGTTTTAATAACTGGGTTCAGTAGTAATAGAAGTATAGTTACCTATGAAGAGCAGCTCAGCAGTAAACAGAAGGTTATTAAACATCCAGCAGTGCAACACGAAATTGGCTCCTACCGCAAGAAGAAAAATTCCGCAGGCACAGTTCCGTCCGCTTGGCTCATTACTGCCCTCTGCAGGACAGTTATTGTAACTATAATTTTGTTGTTTAGGGAAAATAAATTACTAAAATATTATAGAAAATGAAGAAATACAAATGTACCCCCCCCCTCCGGCCCCCGGAAAAATAATTAATACATATAAATAATAAAATAATAATTAATACAAAAACAAAAAGAAAGAAACAATACTTATATTGTACTTTAAATGTACAACATAAGCACATTAAAAGTAGTATTTAAAGAACAAAAATATAATATGACAGAAAGGAAGAAAGGAGGAAATAATCTGCTTGGTACCCAAATGATAAAGCGACATTAGTCATCCTAATCCTAAATATTAGGATGACTAATATTAAATCAAATCATTAAAAATAGATAAATAAATAAATAATTAATTAATTAAAGTCAGAAAATAAATTATCCAGTTGCATGTATAAATTACCAAAACATATTTGATAGATTTGCTTTATAAGCCTTAAGTGGTTGTAGATTAAAGTTAATCGATATACAAAAAACTATGTATACATTTATTAAAACCTGAATTGCAAACATCCATCCATCCATCCATCCATCCATCCATCCATCCATCCATCTCCTTTACACCCTTGTCCCTTAGTGGGGTCGGGAGGGTTGCTGGTGCTGGACAGGTCGTAAGTAAATGCACGAATAAACAAACAAAACAACTAATTAAATGTTCAATAAATAAATAATAACCATAAAAATACCCTAGGTGTTAATGTGATTATTATATGTGTTCAGAAAGTGAGCTGTAAGGAAACAAGATTGCCAGAGGTTACTGTCGGACATGACCAGTAAGGATGAGCTACGGGGGCCGGTAGAGTCCAGACCGAGCGGCAGCAGCAGTGATGGAGGGGGTGACGGTGGGCCAGGTATTCGATGCTGAGTGTATCCTCAGCAAACGGCAGAGGAAGGTAAGAACCGGACTCTACCGTGAGTCCATAGTTCTCTGTGTGTTCTGGTTCCGGTTCTTGTGCTTACCGTGTGTGTCTCTGCAGGGAAAGTTCGAGTATCTGGTGAAGTGGAGAGGCTGGTCTTCCAAGTGAGTAGCTGCGGCTAACTGCTAGCTGCTAACACAAAGACGGTGTTTACATTGCCAATTGGATTGGTACCGCCCGAACTAGGACTAGCTGTTGACTGCTTTCGAAATAGGTTGTTTAAACTGCGGTTCCGGTCGTTTGAACAGCCAAACCAGAACCACTTGCTAACTGCTAACGCAGAGAGATTGTTTAAGCTGCGGGCCAGGAACCCGGTGGTACCTTCCGAACCCATATCAGCTGGATTCTGTTGGACTATCAACGCCAGCCTCAGTCGGACATATGAACAAGACCAGAACTATGTGGTTATATTTCGGTCAGAAACCTCTTTAACGAGCACGAAAAAGATAGGAAAAAAACATTTCAGTGAAATAAATGTAGAAAAATGAGTAAAATCGTCAAAACATTCATTGAACTGGACCTGGAAGAAGAAACTGGTTGGATGTTAGCTTTGAACCAGTAATCAGCCTTCTTTTTTCTTTGTGCTGTTACATCGTTATTTCTGGTTTTCATTCATCTGATTTTCATTCAACATTTTGAATGACAACATTCAAAATTTTGTAATTCTAAATTGTTATTATTTATTGTTAATAATAATAATAATAATATTTCATATGGAAATACCCAAATCTAACTTGTCAATGAGGTCAGTGGACTGGAAGAACTATTGACGCTAATCCCTTTTATGAAACATCCTAAAACTTACACGCTTACTTACTTATAACCTTTTAGGCCTTCAGTTGACTGAGCATACAAAAAATACCCAAACAGTTAATTTTCTGCAAGACTTTAAGAAATAAGTAAGCAATGCTTAGCCTGGTGGGGGGCACAAGTAAAGCCTGGTGACCCACCAGGCTCATAATACACTGGAGGAAACCCTGAATATTGTTGATAGCATGTAAATTTTGATTTTGTATAAACCGTAAAAGTGATCAAAATGCCATTTGAGTCAGTTAAAGTTCAGTGGACACAGTTTGCTGCAGGGTAGCTGTTTTTGTTTATAGGGAAAACTTTGTAAGCATTTGTGAATTTTGTGAACACTATTTGCATGTTTTTTATGCCATATTATTCTTAATCAAGTTGTGTCCTTTGATTCATTTTATGGCCTTTTCCAATGCTGAAGGGGGGAGGAGGAAAGCAGTGAATGGAAAATCACCACAGAGTTCCTCCCTAGAATGAACTATCTGTGAACAGACTATCTGGAGAGGCTGAAGCTGATTACTGATGTTTTTTGTTTATTTTTCTGAAGGCACAACAGTTGGGAGCCTGAAGAGAACATTCTGGACCCGAGGTTGCTGGCAGCTTTTCATAAGAGGTGAGAGACGTTTGTTTTATAGCATCCATCGACTATAAAACAAACAATGTTGTTGGGTTTTTTTTCTGAAAAACGTTTCAAATGAAAACCAATGTTTCCAATCCCAACAAAATAATTAATCAGAGTTTGCATTGTTCACAGAGTTTAAGGCCTATTACATTTGGTAGCACTCTGACCTGCCAATTCCAATTGTAACTGATGAGCATTTTTGTTTTTGAACATGGACAGCAAAATCCTTTTTCTCCCAATCTACCACCTGGATGTAATAAAAATACTGACTTCATCTAAATCATGTTTTATAGTAAAATAAAATAAATAATAGTAGGGATTCACAACATTAACAGGGGTAGGACACATGTTTGTGAGCTTTTCAACACAGCGGCCAGATAAGTTGGAATTGGACAATATGGTATTTGTTTGGGCTTGTGATAATGATCCAGCTGAGGATTGAGGCGTTTTTAACTAAAGCAGGAAATAATGTCAGCATTCTAGTTGCTTTTTGTGATGGTAAATATCTATAATATAAAAAAATATCACTGAACATCTACGGTAAACGGGATATGGGTAGGACTATAAATAAAAGCTAACTGAATCGAATTGCAGCATTGGAGAAAAGGTTAATTTTTCAGACTCTCAAGTGTCAAGATTCCGCTCAACAGCAGATTTGTTGTGCACTTCTGCCAACAACAAGAGGTTTTAATCTTTTCTAATAAACTGAATTTGGACGACCTGATCCAATCTTTGTTCCTGACTGTTTTCCAGAGAACAAGAACGGGAACTTCTGTTTCAGAAGAAAGGAAAACGGCCCAGAGGACGACCCAGGAAAATCCTGGTAACTGCACCACACTGGTTCGTCTTGTTTACTCTGCTGTCTCATCTTTATCTCCGCTCATCCGTCCTCATCTCGCCCTCAGCCTCCACCCAGCGACACCAAGGACAGCCATTCCTCCTCCTCTTCCTTCGGCCTCTCGTCCGAGCCGTCCTCTTCCTCTGAGGAGGAAGACGACGACGACGACGATCACGTGAAGAAGGCCAAGCCAAGTCCTCGTATTCACCCCGTGCCCCAGAAGCGGCCTCAGATCCTGTTGGCCAAGCCCGATCCGCCGCGCAAGAAGAAGCGCGGGAGGAAGCCGCTGCACCCGGACCTGAAGGCGTTGCGGCAGGGGAAGAGTCTTCCCTCACCTCCACGCCACCACCAGCCAATCAGGTCGCCCAGAGACGAGCCGCGGCCCGGTGTGAAGAAGCCCCTGCAGCCGGCGAGCTTCACCTACCCGGGGCTGAGCCGGAGCTCCAGAGAGGAGGGCGCCTCGTCCTTCTCTCAGAGCTCCACTTCCAAACCCGGATCCCTCAACTGCGTCTGGGCGGGCCGCTCCCTGTCCGCCTCGTCCTCCCACAGCAAAGGCAGTCAGTCGCAGAAGCCGTCTGAACTGCGACGCGCCGTCTCCGAAACAGGAAGCGTCAGAGCGGACGCCTTCAAAGGATCTGCTCAGAAAGCGGCGCCTCTCGGTCTGCACGGCAGCTTCGGAGGACACCCGATAGCGACGCAGCGCCCCCCGCTGACCCACAGAAGGCAGGACGGCCTGGGCGGTCAGTCCGGCTTGGTTCAACACAAACAGCAGAACTCTAGCTTCTCCAAACAGTTACCTTCCCCGACGCCCAGAGAGCGGACCAGCCAGGCGTTGAATCTACGGGCGCTCAACCTGCAGAGCGTCGGCAAGCTTCCGGGAAGCAGCGGTCCGCAAGGGGGTTCACGCAGCACTGGCGTCGGCAAAGGAACCACGGCCGGAGGGCAACGCTCCGGGCCCGGTGCCGCAGAAGCCGGACGGAGCAGGACGCAACCCACAGGAGGCAGCAGGCAGGAGGAGCACAAACACGGGCCTGGCTCTCAGAACCGCAACCTGAACGAGCTCAGCACCGGCGATTCGGACGACACCAGCAGCAGCGAGTCGGAACACGACCCGTCATCGTTTCCCGACGACACGAGGCCGAGCGTCAGCAGCAACGCCGCCGAGTCGGACACGGAAACGGACTGGAGGCCGGCAAGGAGCCTCATGGAGCACGTCTTTGTAACTGACGTCACGGCCAACTTCATCACGGTGACGGTGAAGGAGTCGCCAACCAGCGTGGGATTCTTCAACTCCCGGAATCACTAAAAAAAAAAAAGAAAAAGATCTGGAATTCTCGTTTCAGCCCCTGCTAATGAAGGAACTCTGAATAAGTTTCTTTTTCAAGTCGAGACCGCAGTTGGACTCTGATCACATTTAACGGAGCAGCTAATGAAGGTTATTTGAGGTTGTTGGGTTATCCTTTACAGCCGTGCTTGTGATGGTATCAAAGTTTCTCAGTCCATCAACAGGAAAACTAGGAATACCTGGTCAGGTTCTAGACTTTGGAGGTGTCTGAGCTGCTCTGATATGCTGATATTTTGTTGCTGACAGCAGTTCTAGGTGGTGGAGAGGATTGGATCAGTCTGTGGTGTGTTTCCGCCCTTAGTTAGGTTTTATCTGTGATATGCCTTGGGAATGGGTGATTAAAAGAGGTAATATAATACTTAATATGTCACCTGGAACTCTATGTTGCAGTTCTCAGTTCATGTCAGCAGGTGGAGTAGCTTTACAAACTTAAAGCTGGGAAATATTAACTGATTAACTCCAGTCTGTTTTGTTATTGTATATAAGCTGAAGCTGTAGCATCAGTGAAACTAAATCATGTCCTCACATCAGCTCAGTAAACAATCATCTTCACTGTTGTTTCCCTCGTGTTTTTTGGTTTGAGCTGTTATCTTAATGACTGTTTCTAGTCTATTTTCTTTCCAAGAAGCCAGAATCTGTGATCTTGGTCTCCATTGTGGGTTTTTCAGGCTTTCTGCAAGCCTTACAAGTACCAGTAGGTTCCTTACATGTGGTTAGATGGCCAGTATTCTGTTGTGAGGCTACAAAGGAGACCAGATGCCCATAAAGCTCGACACTGTTTGGGTTTAATGATTGTTAAATGCTCAACTATAATTTAAAGGTGGCATTATCTGAGACCTTCAAGTTCTACTCTATTCTCATTTATTTTGGTTCTTTATTTTCATTCATGCCAACTGCTGAATACAAATAATGGTGATCTGCTGTTAGATTTACTGGAGATGTACAAACACATTTCCTTACCGTGAGCGAGGAGCAGATTGTGCAAAATAACCTCTTTGGCTGGCAAAGCAGGTACAAAACGTCAACCTGGCTGGTACAAGTTGATGCGATCTCAACACAAAACGACCCACACCCGACTGCTCCATTTTGACCTGAACTAGTCGTGTACGAAATGACCGGAGCAGCGAAGGTACTAAATGGCGAAGAAGGGAAATGACCAGCAAAGCCATCTTTGTAACATTCACCACTCCATCTCTTCTGACTTCTGCTTGCTGTGAGGCCAACTCACTTTGGGTGTGTTTCTGCTTTGACTTGTTCACCTTTGAGGTGAAATATCAAACCGGGAAATTCTTACACCATGAAGAAAATCATCACCAGTTTAATTGGGGTCGGTAAGGGGTTCTGATACATTTTTGCAGATATTATTTTGGTGCTAATTTCAAAGTAAAAGAAGTCAGGTATTCTTGCCATTTAAAGGAAAAAATACGTAAATGCTTTAGATCTGACCCGGATCATCAGTGAAGGAAAACTTTTGGCTTCTTATAAAAATGAATTTGTCTCATTACCAAGCTGAACTGTATATGTACTTGAATGAAATATCGGTATATGCATATTTGTTTTGTTTAAGGATTTTTTTTTTGTTGAGAAAAATCACCCCAAAGAAGCGAATAATGGTAATTTAAGCTTTCTGTAATGACACTGTTGGAGATGTATCTTCTTCCATGCCTCTTTTAGGACAAACAGTCTGAAAATGATTATTTTCATTTCAAACTCAGTCTTTTCTCCTTGATTTGAATTGAATCGGAGGATCCGACACCGGTTCGTCAGTCGCCATTAAAGGGTAACAGTCTGTGTTGAAGTAAGCTTTTGTAAGAATCTGCTGTCAGCATATGGACTCTAGAAACCATCAGATTGACATTAATAACTCTTCTGCAGGTCCTCAGGTCTCGGCTGGACTTCCACTGCCACCTCCCAGCTTTCCCCCTCCAGCGATCTGTTGAAACCTTCCTGCTCCTCTCCAGATTTTGATTCTAGACTCTCGCTTTTATCCTGGACCTCATTTTTTTCTATGTCTGAGCTTCTTCTTGAAGAACTCCCATTGGAGGTCTCTGTGTTCCATCTTTGGACCAAAGCTGTATTGAATGTGAACTCTTTTGTTCTGACTCATATCGTGGACAGTATCTCGCACACTAAGCACAGTACAGATGTAAGCTGACGGAAACGTCCCAGTATCACTTAAACCAGTTTTGTACCATTTGTAATACACACATCGTTGCAGCGTATTTTGAATTTGAATTATGTGTTATTTATATTTGTAAATACTTGAGGATTTTTTTTTTCCATGATGTGATATCTGATATGGATCTGGTGCTCATGTCGGCTGATCAGCTTCAGATTCCTTGTAGCCTGTGTGCCTCTGCCGTCTGAAGGATTCGGGAAATAAAGCGTAACAACTGGGCGCTCTTTGTGTAGTTCCTGTCTCCTACCAGCAGGTGTCTCTATCTTCCTCAGGAAACATCAGCCAACAAACCAAGTGGTCGGTGTTGGAAATGGAAACTGAAAAAAAAGGATTCTTAAATAAATTAATTAAAATGCATCGGAAAAATTTGAAATCATAGCAATTTTATTTTTAAAAGTAAGTTAAAACGGTGAAAACTAATGAGTTTGTCAAATTTACAGGACATAGCGCAACCATGAAAATCAAAAGCAAAACCACACTAGACGAAGACGGACCTTAAACCGTCTTCATCTAGTGTGACACATAAAAATATACATTTTAGATTTTATCAGAAAGCAACTTAAAAAAAAACTGAACTATACCTTAAGTTAACGTCAGCAATCCTTTATTAATCAAAAATAAAAAAAGGTTACGTGTATGACTGCAGCCACAAGACAAATCTCAGCAGCCACAACTACAAAGAACCAAACTGCATCCATTTGCTGATCTATGACCTCTTAGTGTGACTTTGCTGCTCTGCAGCTCACATGAGATTTAATGGCAATTTCTCTCTTTGTTCAATAAAACTTCACATTTTTCAATAACTCTTAAAATGTCCACCCAAAATGTGGAAAAATCCATGCCTAGAAGATCAATATAAAATAATAAATAAATTATAGCAGCGCTTGCTCACATGTTCTTCCAGAACATATTTAACTTGTTTTCTTTGTCACTTATTTCCTTGGTTTTATTTGTTATTAAGTCTTCAGCTCATGATTGAACTATCACTAAAGAAGAGTGTGGAAAGAGAGAGGTAGATGTGGAAAACTTCATTGCTGTGTTGTGATTCCGTGCCCATGAAGTTAAGAGCCACAAGATTGGCCAGTTTCTTTAATCTCTTAGTTAAATATTTAAAAGCTGGATCATTGGAAATTTTTATAAGTACAATTTTACCTTTTTTATTATTACCTCCACATTGAATCCAGAATACAATTTAAATTTACAATTAATGCCCTTAATAATCAGATGGCATCACATGTGAAAGATCTCGCTGTTCCTTGTGTTCCTAATGGAGCCCCTCAGGTTTGTTGGTGCTTCCCGGAGTTTTCTAAAGGTTGAAAACGTTTGTCAAGTAAAGATGACAATTTACGTAAATCTGTGTAAATAAAACACAGATTCTGGTAGGAATCCATTACATTCCTACCAGACTTTAGAAGGATATTTTTACAAACTTAATTTCTGCCAGAAGAGCATTTCACAGAAAACAAACACATCATTAAACTACTAAATGTGTTTTATTTTCCTGGTGTAATTCCAGCTCCCAGACAACGATTGAAGGCAGGAATCAAACTGGCCGTGTGTGTGACAAGGCAGGTCTGTGCATGGAGCGACGTTAACCTCCCTGAACACTGAAAAACGGAAAATCGTGCATGTTGGAACACAGATGCAGTCGCTGAATGAAGCTGATGCAGATTTATGCTCAGAGCCCAAGCAGAGAGGTGGAATTTTCCTGAAGCGAGTCCCTGTCAGGAGCAGGAGACCACGGAGGGTTTGCTGGAGTGGGCTAAACAGTGGGAACTCTGTGGATCAGTGTGTGGGCAGTGTGTGACCTGCCCCGACCCAAGGCATGAAGTCCTAATGGAGAATACACCACCAACTCTGCTGCCCCCTGCTGGATACCAATTTTTTTGTGGACATTACGAATTAAGAAACATTTTTGTAAACTGGACCTACTACTGTTTCCCTCTGTCTGTCTGTCAAAAATGGTTGAAAGTCAAAATTATTAGCACCGCCTGGTGATCATTAAACTCTTTCCCTAATGAGTGGAAGAGATCAGGTTTGGCAGAATCGGGTTGAGGTGTTGATGAAATGTTTTCAGGATGTAATTTGGTCTCTTTACATGAGCCAGAAAATGTCTCCCATGGCGGAGGAGCAGCACCTGAAGTGGTCTGTCATGGGATGACGGATACCGAGATCACAACTTTATCATTCCCAGAGGAATTGGTCAATCAAACAGACAAAGACAGTGAAACATCCAGAAGGGTCATCTTCGGGTCAACGCCTGATGAAGTGCCACCAATGGGAAAAAAATAAAACAAAGGCCCAAACGCACATCATGTGCTTACTTGCTATGTTTGACCCACACTAGGAGTGAACGGGAGAGGCAGAAGTTTTATTTGGAAAATTCTTGTGTTCTAATTTCTCGGACAAACCTGTTCAGGAACAAAACGGGAAGCTTTAAAAGGCAGTAAAAAACTGGGATTGGGTCCAAAAGTCTAAAATCAACTCTGAAGCTGGTTAAATAGGATAATTTGGCTGGGAGCAACAATCAGCTTCATCAGCCAGAGGCACATCGTAGGCACACGTAAAAGACACATCCAAAAAATTATGCTAAACACAGAAACCACTAAGAACGTCCAACAGAGAGCCTCAAACACAATGTCCAAACCACCAGTCCACTTTAGCGCCTTGTACTGCAGCCAGTGTTTTTCATTAAGGCAATCCCTAATCTTTGAGTTTGGATGTTTCAAGTAGGATGACCACTCCTGGGATTATTAGCTATAATATATATGTTTTTGTTCCACTGACCAGTGAAATTGTCTGACATCCCTCTCCCAATGAACCTTGGGCGACTTGCCTCTCGCCCGGAACGTTAGCTAGAGAGGCACCAGCAACCCTCCTGACCCCGCTAAGGGACAAAGGGTGTAAAGAAAATGGATGGATGGATGGAGTCCATGTTACACACATTTCTAAGATTTATGCTTTGCAGGGTCCATGTTACACACATTTCTAACATTTATGCTTTGCGGGGTCCATGTTACACACATTTCTAACATTTATGCTTTGCGGGGTCCATGTTACACACATTTCT